>CANUEP010189120.1:0-42800 GCA_947857235.1 Jatropha podagrica | reverse complement strand
TCCTAACTCATCCATAACGGGTTAGTCAAAACAACAATTTATTTTGATTCAACCACCTAGTTTTCTTTGTTTGCTTTGGTACATGTCTCGTTTCAAGATTCATCGACTATAATTTTTCCATTACGTTTACTTCGATTTTCGAATTTTTTTTTCGATATTGATATAATATTGATATATACTATTGATAGAGTATAAATAGATATTGCTCTTATTTATGTTATTTATACTTATTTATATTATTTATATAAATTCTATAAATATAGAAATATAAATTATATAAATATAGAAATAAGACTCTCCTTTCGCCTTTTCATTTCACCTTCACTTCGGATTCTTTCTACAAAAGGGGGAATTCAAAATAGAAAATTTTGAATACGTTGGATTTCAAGAGAACTTGTTGCTATATTGGTGCTGTTGGATTTTTATATATGAATCTCATGTAGTTACTGATCTGTAACTATGCATATCAAATGTTGAATAGCAGTCGAGGACTCAAGGTAGTCAAAATCGTTTTTTTTAGCTAGCATTGGTGGATAGTCCATAAAATTGAATCATAATAAAGAAAAGTAACATATATTTAAACAGAGAATACGTTACACATTTACATACATCAAATTATAAATAATAATTATTGATAATAATTAAGTAAACATATAAGTAATTAAGTTTAATTTTTAAAGCTTAATATTTATAATGGTTTCAAAATAAATAATGATACAATTTTCACAATACAATAAGAATAATATTGCAAATTTTAATTATTAGAATAGATACATTATAAAACCATAAGATTTTATCATAAATTCGTAAACTTGTGTTGATTTTATTATTAGACACAGGATGCTATCCCAATTCTATTTGATTCAGAGTTTATGCATGTTTTGATTTGTTGGTGTGTAATAACTTGTAAAATTGTATATAATCGTACGATTCAGCTCACATTTTTAGAAATACAACTATGGTAGTTACTGATTCAACAATTTTTATGTGATCTTTGTGTATTTGCACACTGTTTTTGCTTCTTGTAATTTTTATTTAGCTTTAGATATTTCTCTTTAGTCTGAAATTTGGCAATTTTTTATTCCTGTTAGGCATTTGAGTACAAGAGGCTGTTGTTGGATTACAACAGGGAAGTACGGCGAGCTACTCATGAAACTATGAGCAGCCTTGTTGTTGTTGTCGGGTATGAACATTTGTTACATTTGAGATACTAATGATTGCAATTTTTTTTTTCTGTCTCTGTATGCTGCCACTTATACGGAAATATGAATGAAGAAAACTCTGTGCTTCATGTGCGTTGGATGTAAACTGACAAAAGCTATTGCACACCTTAGTTCTGTTTTATTCCATTTTAGCATGATTCGCATATATTTTCCTCCGCTCTCAAAACATGTATGAGCTAATAATTTGTTTTTGGAACAACTTGTGTGTTTACAGAAGAGACTTAGCCCCACATCTGAAGTCTCTGATGGGACCCTGGTGGTTTTCTCAATTTGATCCAGTTTCTGAAGTTTCTCTAGCTGCAAAGCGATCGCTGCAGGTTTGATGTCACTTCTTTTGATCTATTTGTTGTTTTCCTTCCGTTATAATAGGTCTAAAACTGTAGATACCTGTAAGTATTAGATTTTGTCGTAATAAAAAGCTTAATGCAGATGGTAAGAAATATAAGATTTCATTTGCAAATAACAGAATGTCCCTGTTGTATGAGATGGAAAAGAGAAGTGCTAAGGTATTGAGCCAAGTCTGGACCCATACTTATATGCATGGAGAGTAACTACCAGGAGTAGGAGTGGTAGTTTAGGCTTTATTTCCTGGTTTACTTCTTGAGTGACTTATACTCTCTTCTTCTCATATTGACTGTTGTCAAGTTTCTTGGGGAATTTGAAATAATCTTTTTGGAATCCTTGTGGAGAATCAATTTTCTCTACATATCTTTGTTGGGTTACAATTGAGAGGCTTTGGTAATAGAAGGAATGCCAAAGTGATTTTGTACTGCATTTTCTTCGTGGTTTTGTGTAGCATTTGGATGGTGAGAAATGCCCACATTCTTAAATGCTAGGCCTTTTTTTTTTTTTTCAATATGCTAGGGCACTAGCTAGCTGGTTTTCTTGGCTTCTTTGTGACCATGAGCTTCTACTTCGCCTGCTTTTGCTAAGATCTGTTTTAGTGTGATTTGAGGACACTACTTTTTTTTTTTTTTTTTTTTGTTTCTTTTTATATCTTGTAGGTTAGAGGATATCTCATCCTATAAGTTGTAATTCCCGATCATTTTCCTTAATCATACCCCTCTCTTTAAAATAATATTGTAGTTCATCCCGCACTTATTTTTTTTTTAAGAAAAAAACACTACAAAGAAAGAAGATAGCTAGTGTTTCGAGTCTTTCAACAGAATCTGAAATCACCCTTTCTGCCACCTTCTTTAGCCCCATCTTTTGAGTAATGACCCATGTAACATGTGAAACTGTTTGCTATTCATTGTGTCGGAGTGCTTAATCAATGCTCACAAATTCATTCAAATTGGTTATAATTGTTATTATTTTTTAAATTGCTCGCAGTTGATGGGATATTAGTTGATGAGATTTCCACTTTTGAATGACTCAATTGAATAGGTTCTGAAAATATTTCCAGAAAAATTGGGAAAGTTAGATGATACATTAAGGTTTGGAAGCAGCGTGCTAGTTTGCATAATAGGAAAACCTTTGCAGAGCATTAACTGTTTGAAAAAGATGAACTGATAATGACAATTAAAAGTATTTTACTGATAAGTAATGATAATCAATATGAACTATTGAAGAGCTAGACCAAGCCAAAGGTTACAGCAAACTGACCTGTGAAGTTTTGGATCAATGAATTTGGTTCTTAACACTTGAAACTCCTGATAAAAGAAAGGTCACCAGTAATGGAAACAAAATAGATGGCATATCATGGGTTCTTACATGACGTTTAAGCCCATTAAGTATCTAAATACTCTCTCTCTCTCTCTCTCTTCCTCTTTTTAAGTCCCTTCAGCATGTTACTGTAGCCATTGATGACCAAAAGAACACCTACTCCTGTCAACAGTGATGAGCACGAATCAAGGTTTTCACTGGAGGCATTCTCCTATGCTGCCATCTGCCTGCTTCACTTCTTACAAGCATCTGAATTTTCATAATATCAAGAGAAAAACATGCAATGAAATGACACCCATTTTCTGCATGTTAAGATATCTTGTAAAATCATTGGGGCGTAAATTGAGTCTCAATAAATTGGGTCATGTGTAGCTCCCAATAGGTGCAGAAAATTGGAGTGAGCTTAAGTGGGTTTTTGAGGGCTATGCGGGCTTTTACCCCAATGCTAATCTAGAAGCAACTTAACCCTGTCATGCTTTGCTGACTGTTTTGAAAGGATGGGATGCAAAGTTTAAGTTTAAAAGAAAATACAAGATTTTTTAGTACTTTCCTTATGTGGAAATACCATTGTTTTTAAAGCGTTTCTAAAATTTTCATTAACTTTCTGCTTCCGTAGTTTGTTTTCTTTAATTAGAGTAAAAATAATTTGAAAAATGTTGTTGTTTGTTGTTTTAATTATAATAATAATATTATGTATTATGTACAACAGGCAGCCTTTCCAGCTCAGGAAAAGAGATTAGAAGCATTAATTTTATGCACAACCGAAGTATTTCTGTATTTGGAGGAAAATTTGAAGCTCACACCACAAAGTATGTCAGATAAAGCAACTGCTTTGGATGAGTTGGAAGAGATGCACCAGCAGGTATTGCCATGTTGTACGTCTATCCTTCTCTTTGGTTTGAAATGGAAACTGGTGTATTGACCTGTATTTGGCCCAGGACTGGCAAAGCCAGCCTGCAAAACAGGATCGGGAAATGGGTTTTTCCTTGGGTTTTATTCAGCCCTGCCTGATCCAAGGCCAGTCATTGGAATAATGAATTCTCAGGGCCTAATTTGACCATGCAAGCCTGCAAACATGTGTATGTGTTTGTGGGTATGGTATTAAATTTTTCCCGACCAAGGCTCAACTATATTTATCTTTGTTTCTGTATAATGTTCCATTTTTTTTCCATCAGTAGATTTTGTCATTTTTGTTTGTTTTGCATTTGTCGGTACTCAGTCTCATGTATGCTGAAAGTGATGGAGTTTGTTGGTTCTTCTGTTGCTCTAAAAATAAAACCTTAGACTGTACGTTATGTTTGAAACAAAGAATTATGGAATTCATTTAACTTTAGATGAATAACATAGGAAGAAATCATTTTGCATAAATTCTCATGTTTGGTATCTCAATTTAGTTATGAAATTTGTAACCTTTTTAGTTTGGACTTGGATTTATTTATTTGTTATTTTTAATTATATATATATATATATATGATTGTGCTAAATGACCCAAATTGGGCTTGACTCACTGTAGTGGGGCAGAATGTCTAAGATGCCCTCAACATGCTCAATGCAGCGGATTTTTCCATCATTATAGGACATTTTAGACATTTTGCCCTGCTACAGCGAAAATTGTGCCAGGACAAGTTGGGCCAACTATATTTTTCATATATATGTGTGTTGTGTGTGTGTGTGTGTGTATGTATTTGCAAATTCTACCAAAAGAACCAATTTTATAGAAGGGTGACTTAGTGCATGAAGACTCTCACATTTGTGGGCTTTGGAGAAGGGTTGATGTACACAACCTTCTCCCTGCTTTTTTAGAGAGGATGTTTTGTGGCTCGAAATTATGACGTCCAGGCCACAAGGAAGTAACTTCAGTGTTAAACCAATGCTGCCCTCCAATCAACAGTACTAACTAAGCCTTAGTCTCGAACTAGTTGAGGTTAGCTATATGAATTTTTTGTTTCAAATATCCACTCTAATTAAGTTAATATCCATGCAAAGCAAAATACAACTCAGTAATAAATTGAAACATTTTTTGTAAAAATTTTTGAAGGGGAAGTTTGGAATCATTTGATATATTAATAAATATGACAATGCATAAAATAGGGAAGAAGAACTAACTAGGTCTGCTACACGAATCTTTTGCCTCTATTCAATTCTGTTCATAGTTATATTCTCACTAATATCCAAAGACCATAGGTCCTTGGCAACAACTTTCCTCCAAGTAGCTCTAGGTCGACATCTTCCCCTTTTTTAGCAACCTCCAAGTAGTTCATTAGAGTAAATTTTGAAGCTAACATAAAATTTCATGTTGTATTTAGATTTGAAATTGGGTGAGGTAGGTTGTTTGGATTTGTTAAATGTTTATGGATTTGAATTTGAGTGAAATCCATTAGAACATATGGAGGTTTCAAATTGTGGATCTAATAATTCTTGGCCAAATTGAATCAAGTGACTTTCAATTTTTATGAATTTAAGATTTAAAATTCAATATTTGGATTGCTAAATTTTAAATTCAAATTCATGAACCTTTCAGTATGTGTATTCCTAAATTTAAAATCCAAATTCGTGAATCCAAATGCTGGGATGGAATTCCTTTATTCCAAGTAAGCTATTAAAAAGTTTGCTAATTACTCTAATGAAATTGATGAAACGACTTTCTTATTTTGCCAAAAACTCATGAGTCTTGTTGCTCATTTTCTTTTTCTATTAATGCTACTTTAATCTGCCTTATGCAACTGGAGGTGTGAAGGGAGAGAAAGGAAAAGAACATAAACCGTGCTCTAGTCAAATAAACTTATCTGGAGTAAAAATCATTATCTTGATTAAAATTTTTTGGACAACCTTAGAATACCTGGACTTATTTCTCGTCTTTGAATAGAAGATATTCGTTAGAAAGTCTAGTGTTGACAAGCTTTCAGTTTTTCGTACTTTTATCTTTATGTACTGTTAGAAGAGTGTCCCAGTGTTTGAATGTGTAACTTTTCCAAGATTGCTGTTGAAGGGAAATTCTTGCAAAGTCCTGTTTTCTTTGTCCTACATATCCCAAGTTTTTTAACTGTTATCTACAATCTTGGGTTGGTCTTTTGAAATTCTTTAAAGAAATTCCTGAACTTTATTGAGATTGAGGGTTCTTCTTGGAAGATTTTGCTTAGGCTGCAGCACTAGAGATTTGTGATTCAACAGGATTTTTTGATTGATTTGCAATGGAACTAGTTTGGGTTGTAACCAGTCTAATATAAAGCACAGCATATTTAATTGCTTCAGATTTACATGTTGTCTACAGTTGTTATTTGTGGTGAATTTTTTGTTCTCTTTTCTTGGTTTTCAGGTGATATCATCTTCATTGTTGGCATTGGCTACACTTCTTGATGTTTTGGTCAGTGTGCAATCCGAACGACCTGGTTTTGAAAATGTGGCTGCTGAATCAAAACATGCTTCAAAGGCTAGAGCGACTGCCATTTCTTTTGCTGCAAAGTTATTCTCTGCTCACAAATATTTTCTGGACTTTTTGAAGTCCCAAAGTCCTGCGATTCGGTCAGCTACATATTCAGCATTGAAGAGTATCATTAAAAACATTCCTCATGCTTTTGATGAAGGAAATATGAAAACTCTTGCTACTGCAATACTTGGCACTTTTCAGGAAAAGGATCCTACTTGTCATTCGTCAATGTGGGATGCATTGTTGCTATTTTCAAAAAGATTTCCTGAGAGTTGGACATTGTTAAATGTTCAGAAAATTGTGCTGAGCAGGTTGTGGCATTTTCTTAAGAATGGGTGCTTTGGATCTCAACAAGTCTCTTATCCAGCTCTGGTTCTGTTTTTGGAAACTGTGCCTCCTAGATCTATAGTTTGGGAGAAGTTTTTTCTTCATTTTTTCCATAACCTATGGGATGGGAGGACCTTGTCCTCTTCAACAAGTGCTGATAATCTAGCATTTTTCCAGGCATTTAAAGAGTGTTTCTTTTGGGCATCGCACAATGCGTCAAGGTGAGATTTTGTCCAGTTGTTCTCTTGACATGACATTCCGAGTTTCTGATGCATCCAATCACTTGTGTAGTAGTAGAGGGGTTATTTTTTCATCCTTTTCTTCTGTACTTAGAGAGCATTTGTTTTGGCTTATAAGTCAGTCAAACTTCTTTTGAGTGAAAGTCATAAACTGAATGGTGTTTGGTTTGGCTTATATGCTTAAAAAAAAAAAACAAAAAGAAAACTTTATTAAGTCAAAAGTCATAAGTGAGGTAGCCCTTACTTCTGTTTATCAACTTATTTTAAAACTAGTCATTGACCACATAAGATACTATGTTATCCTAATAATTTTTAAATTTCTTATTTAATTGATATACCATTTTCCCTCATTTTAACATATTAAATTACTTTCAGTTACTTGTCAACCGAACACTTCAACTAATTTAAAATAACTTTAAGTGGTTTTACCAAATACTCAACAACTTTTTAAATTGAGTTAGAAGTTAAAATTGCATTTTGAAAGTAGCTAGACCAAATACCCTCTTAATTTAGTCTCAGCGTTAGGTTTTCTAATTTACCTTTTCCTTTAATGCCAGATATTGTGATAGTTTGGATTCTGTACGACATTTTAGAGTCACTCTTGTTGATAATATCCTTGTAAAGCTTCTGTGGCAAGAATACCTGTTTTCTGTTTGCTTCAAGAATCAGAGTAGTGCATCCAATGGAATATCTGAGGACCTGTCTGAGCAAACCTGTGAAATATCTAACCAGAAGACAGTAGAATCGTTGAATATCAAGTATCCTATGAAGTATTTGCAAGAATCAGGAAAATGCATCGTAGAAATTCTTTCAGGAATTTATTTAATGGAACGTGATCTGCTTGCTACCTTTTGTGTGGCATTTCAGGAAAATTGCCTCAAGATGTTTCAGCTTAAAGACAGCACAGGAAGAAAAACTGAAAATGTAGAAAGGGTCATTAAATTTATGTCGTTGCTTGAAGAGCATTCAGTTCGGAAAGGCGAAACTTGGCCTTTTGTTTATTTAGTGGGACCAATGTTAGCAAAGTGTTTCCCATCTATAAGACCTCTTGTAAGTTACTATTTCTTAAACATGACTGAGCAAGAATCAGTGGGAGTTTGTTGATTTCTTAGATCTCAATTACTATTTCCCATATTTCTTGCATTTTTGTTTCTGGCTTTGTGTTTGCCTGGATTTGGATTTGTGTGAATCTCCTAATAGACTTCATTGATTAAGTTCTTCTGTCTAGGAATTTTAAATAGTTTCTCAAATATATTTTCTTTACATTCAAATGAGAGGGGCTTCTAATTTCATTAGTGTATTTTAGCCTTTTTTACTTTGTGAAATGATTGGAGCTTCTATAAAGTCATGTAAGTAGCTTATGAATTTTGAATGAAGAGACAATTGATCTTTTGTATCAGCTGGAATTTGAGTAGAAGATTTAGTATCCAATAGCTCATGTAATGTTTGACACTAAACAGGATGGGATATAGGATGGAGAAAATGGATACCTGTAGTCAGTTCTGAGTAATTTGGGATTATGGGTGACAGAGTAGATCTTGACTTTTGCTTTGTATCTCTGCTTTGTGAGTCTTTCATAGTCCTTGTAATGTTTGTTTGTGGTGCTTTGCCGCTTCCATTCTTTCAATCTTCTGTTGCACTATTGTTTTTCATATGTATTCATTCTTGAGCCTTGAGTATTTTCTGATTTC
Source organism: Jatropha podagrica (assembly GCA_947857235.1). Taxonomy (NCBI): domain Eukaryota; kingdom Viridiplantae; phylum Streptophyta; class Magnoliopsida; order Malpighiales; family Euphorbiaceae; genus Jatropha; species Jatropha podagrica. Next base: position 34,228 of record CANUEP010189120.1, on the reverse strand, counting down.
AGGACACGCCGGATGGTTTGAGACTTCTATCAGTTGCTGTTTCATTATTTGGACCACGCAAGATCGTCAGGCAACTTTTTTTCTATAATGAAGGGCATTGTTCTTTTCCCCTCTCAGATGACAGTGAAAAAGAAGTAGAACCAGAATATTTCATGCAAGTGTTCAGAGAAACATTTGTTCCATGGTGTTTTGTTGGATGTGATTCCTCTAGCAATGCTCGAATTGATCTGTTGCTTGCATTCCTGGATGATGAACATTTCTCTGAGCAGTGGACTGCAATTCTTTCATATGCAATCAGTCAAGCAAATTCAATAACTGAGGTTGGGTCCTTAAACTCGGACTACTTATCTCTGTTGACAATGTTCTTCGAGAAAGCGAGGGTTGAGATTACAAACAGTAAAGTGAGGCAAGCTTCAAAACATCAACAGTGGTCCAACCCAGGTGTCTGGCATCATGAGCTTCTTGAATCGGCTGTAGTTGCTGTTGCCAGTTCCTCTGTTCCCCTTGGAGCTTCAGCAGCTCAGTTTGTGTGGTATGTGAATAGGTGTTTTGCATTTATTGCTTTATTATACATTTGAATCTAGTGCTGGAGATCGTAACTTCCATTGAAGTAAATGGGTTGTAGACTGCATTACAGATAAGCATGTAATGTATTGCTTTCTTTTTTTTTTTTTTTTAGAGAAATTGATGTTAGGTTCATCATATGAATAGAGATGTTATCTTTGATTGGGTAGTATCCACAAGTCACAAGAGTTCACATAACATGTAGAGTTACTTAGGGTAGTTTTACTTCTGTGTTTAAGATATTTTTATTTATTTATTCATGTTTTATTATCAGTTTCTTTGTTAGTGGATATTAATGGGATGGTTAAGCAGGTTATTTATTATAATGGGTAGTGGGTAGTTTTAGCTGTGCATTTAGTTGTTTAAAAGGCTGTGATATCAGGAAAAATGTAAGCAGAATTTTATGAAAATGTTTTGAGTTTCTAAAACTTAGAGATCGTAGAGTTTTGTTTTAACGAGCTCTAGGAGATTGCGGATTCTCTCTAACTCTGTCACCATTGATAGAAGGAAGAAGACTCCTAAAATGTCCATTTCAAACTTGATCCCCTAATTCAAAGACCCCTTACCTAGATCCAAATTTGGGACGGTAACATGCTTGTCCTCTAGGAATAATCTTAAAATTCTATCAAGTTGTTGTTGAATAGAGTCAGCCATAACTTTTGCTCTGATATCAAATATTACGGTCCCAAATTTGGATCTAGTTTTGGGTCTTTGAATTAGGGATCAGGTTTGAGATGGACATCTTAGAAGGAGTTTTCTTCCTTCTATCAATGGTGACAAATTTAGAGAGCATCTATAATCTCATAGAGCTCGTTAAGAGAGAACTCTATAATCTTTGAGTTTTAGGAACTCAAAACCTTTTCATAAAATTCTGCTTACATTTTTCCTGATATTACAGCCTTTTAAATAACAAATGCACAGCTAAAACTGCCCATTATAATAAATAACCTGCTTAACCACCCCACTAATAAAGAAACTGATAATAAAACATGAATAACTAAATAAAACTATCTTAAAAACAGAAGTAAAACTACCCTAAATGTGGTAGCTCCATAACATTCTTGTATTGAAATTTTGTTTGAGATAGCTTGTGATGCATCAATTCTTGCTTCAACTCCTTGCAAGCACTAGTACAGCTAGCCTGTCTAAATTTTGTTCTTATCTATATCACTTCCGATTACCTATTTCACTACTGCAATAGTTCAATGATCGCTTATTGGAAACAGAAGAATTTAATTACCTTCAGAAAGATCTTATACTGATTCTCTATTCATAATGGCTCGTATGCACAAAAAATTTAGTTGAGTTGGATTACTAGTAGTGGAAAAGCTGGTTTATCTTGTAAATTTATGGGCTGATACTTCTAGGTGCTAATTGCAGTAAATGTGAACAGATCTTGCGTTACGAGTCCTTGGTTCCTGTATCAAGGAGTCCTAGTTCTGCTTATTTCTTACTGTGACCTCTGATATTTTTATGTATATCATTTTCAGTGCTGTTCTTAGTGGCTCAACAAAAGGAAATGAGATCTCTTTCGTGTCCAGAAATTCAATGATTTTTGTATACAAGGCAGTTTCCAGAAAGTTGCTTGCTTTTATTTGTGATTCCCCTTTCAGTACAGTTAGGGATTCAGGTTTTGTTTTATCTGCTGGAGTAAACAAATTTGCAGAGAATAATGAGATCTCTACAGACATGATTGAGATAGCTCAGTTTGCATTGGATGTAATTAATGGTAGCTTATATTGCTTAAAAACAGTTGGTGAGGAAATTGGGCTGGTTTCTTGTCTTTTGGCTCAATTGTTTATCATGGATTGGGAACACAACATGCAAGCAACAATAGACCATCCAGTTGACAATGAATCAAAAAAGAAAATTAAGGGCCGATCAGAGTTTGGTAAATCTTTGCATGATTTTCGCAGTAAGATGAATGATGAATTTTGGGGAAGTCTCAGCATTGACATTCTGAGTAGGTTGGGAAGTATCTTGGTTCAGTTTATCAGGTCTGTTGTCTTTAAGGAAGGTGGGGTTAATGCAAATAGAATCACGTCATTGTGCTGCGAATGGATGCTCGAAATTCTTGCATGTCTCTGCCATGATCAATGCGAGGAGCAAAATCTGTTAGACCAACTTCTAAGGAAGGATGATATTTGGCCATTGTGGATTATACAGGACTTCAGTTCGGCAGGAACAACTTCGTCAAATGCTGTAGATGTCACTGTTGATACTGATGTGAGTGGCATTTTTGATCATTTTGTTGTTCAGTTACTGGAATTAGGATGGTTAATTCGTGACACCTTCTTTCCCTTTATTTTTTTATTATTCTTTTCAAATTCTTTTTTCATTTTTAAGATCTTGGTGTTGTTTATTTCTTTTTCATTTTAAATTAACCTAGAAGTAGGAAACTGTATACAGCTTATAGCAAGAATCTGGAAAACTTCATTGCGCCAACTCTATGATCCCTTCCTGTGTCTTGAGTGGAAGTCCCGATTTCCGTTCGGTGTTATTGATTGGCTTTGAAGGTCCTTATGATAATATTTTTGCTTCTTTCACGGTGTTTGGAACACTGAGGCATGCATAAAATGATCTAATTAATTTTGCTTTTTGTGCAAAAAGCGGTTGATGTTTAATGGGGTTATCCATTTTCATTTTCCAACTGCTTTTCATTTTGTATATTTTTCTTCCTGCAGCCTATAATCAGAAGCCTTTGCTATCTTTAAAACTTGTCTAATTTTGACTTGATACGAGATTCATGAACTGAAATTTTATCCCAATGGCAGGTATCTGGGACTTGTAAGTTTGTTTCTTTAATTGACAAACTTGTTTACAAGCTTGGGGTTGATAGAGTGGTTACTGGTTATGTGGAATGTACCCTTTCATCTCCTTTGAATGAAGCAACAGGTAAGGGTCCTACTGCTCGAGCCTGGCTTGCTGCTGAAATATTATGCACGTGGCAATGGCCGGGAGGCAGTGCTACCATGTCTTTCTTGCCCCTCCTGAGTGCATCTGCCAAGAGTTGGAATTACTTTTTCCGGGAAAGCCTGTTAGATTCCATTTTCAACATCTTACTTGATGGCGCACTTGTTCATGGAGAAAGTGGTGAACACTGTTCATTCAATTTAACACCTGCTACAGGCAATGGATTGGACAAAATTGAAGAACCATTTTTGAGAGCTCTTTTGTCTTTGCTTTTCACTCTGTTCAAAAATGATATATGGGCAGGAGACAAAGCCAGGGAACTCTTTGAATTGCTTGTAAATAAGCTTTATGTTAGTGAAGCAGTAAACCGGAATTGTTTGAAGATACTTCCTCTGATTGTCAGTGTTCTAATACAGCCTTTATGTCAGAGAAGCCTTATACCTGGTGAATCTACTGAGGATATTCCACTTCAGAATTCAGGTGAAAATTGGATGCAGCATATTGTTAAAGATTGGCTCAAGAGGGTACTATTATTCCCACCTTTAGTTGTGTCGCGAGCAGGACAAGGTATATGCTTGCCTTTTAGATTCATGAACTCAACTTTATCTTTTTATTTCAGTCTACTGTTATTTTTGAATACATTTGGGAAATTTTGTCATATATTAATAAATGCAATTAGCTTGCTTATTGACATTTTGTTTGGTGGGTGTCCGTGCTAGTAGATGATATTATAGAGACATAATCGGTGCTCCCTTCTAATACCCCCTCTACCTGTGTTCAAGGGCTTTTGTGATCCTTTCCATTTTTGTGATTTATATGTTTGAACTTCTTTAATTAAAAGATTATTAATGTATTTTCTTTTTCTGTCTTTTTCTTTCCTCATTATAGATATGGAAGACTGGTTCAAACTGGTTATTGCTTGTTATCCTATTAGTGCGATCGGCAGTACTAAATCTTTGAAGCTGGAGAGGAATATAAGTGCTGAAGAGAGTCGACTCATACATGATTTATTTCAAAAGCAGAGACAGTGTGCTGGTGTCTTGGCAGTAGGTAAACAGTTACCTATGGTGCAGATGTTGCTGTCAAAGTTAATGGTTGTTTCTCTTGGATATTGCTGGATAGAATTTACTGAGGAAGACTGGGATTTTTTCTTTTCGCAATTGAGGTTGTGGATTCAGTCAGCAGTTATGATAATGGAGGAAGTTACTGAAAATGTGAATGATGCTATCACTAACAGCTCTACTTGTGAGTATCTGGATGTTCTTAAGAAACTAGAGCACCTTGTTTTGATCTCTGACCTTTTTCCTATAAATGTTGCTATCAATGCCTTGGAATCATTTTCTTTGTTTTATGAGGCATGGAGAGTCCAACAACCAGAAACGAATGATACTTACCTCCTAAGACTGGAAAGATGGGATCCAGCTAGAGATCGAATCCTAGAGGGTATTCTGCGCATATTCTTTTGTACTGGCCTTACTGAGGCCATTGCAAGTTCTTATTCTGATGAGGCTGCATCTATTATAGCCAGATCTAGGCTTGAGAATTCCTACTTCTGGGAGTTGGTAGCTTCAAACGTACTTAACTCATCACAGCATGTTAGAGACAGAGCAGTGAGATCAGTTGAATTTTGGGGGTTAAGCAAAGGGCCTGTAAGCTCTTTGTATGCAATTCTCTTCTCCTCTGTACCTGTCCCACTGTTGCAGTTTGCTGCTTATGTTATTCTCTCAACTGAACCTGTTTCACAATTGGCTTTCGCTGAAGGTGCTTCTTGTACATGGGATGGTGATATTACTGATGACATAGATTTATGTCAGGTTGAATTGACATGTAAAAGAGAGTTCCGTTTGAAGGAGGAATTATCTTGCATGATTGAAAAGCTACCTTACGATGTTCTTGAAATGGATTTGACAGCACATCAGCGGGTAAATTTGTTTACCTTTCTGCTTTGCTTCTTGCAGCTTTTATATTCTCAATATTCATGTTGGATTTTAATTATGGTTGTTATGCCTTGTATCTTCAAATTTGCAGGTAAATGTCTTCCTCGCTTGGTCTTTGTTGCTATCACATTTGTGGAAATTACCATCACAGACAGCTGCAAGGGAGCAATTGGTACAGTATGTACAAGATTCTGCTAATTCAGGAATATTAGATTGCCTCTTCCAGCATATTCCTTTGGAATTGTGCACGGCACAAAGTCTTAAAAAGAAAGATGTGGATCTTCCTGCTGGGGCATCAGAGGCTGCAAATGCAGCAACATCTGCCATAACAACAGGTTCTCTATTGTTTTCAGTGGAATCACTATGGCCTATTGCACCAGAGAAAATGGCTTCACTTGCTGGAGCATTATTTGGTTTGATGCTTCGTGTTCTTCCTGCTTATGTTCGAGGTTGGTTTAATGATTTACGTGACCGTTCAACATCATCTCTTATTGAAACATTTACGAGAACATGGTGCAGTCCTCAACTAATTGAGAATGAACTATTCCAGGTATGTATTGTTTGAAAATGTAATTTGGCTTCTTGGAAACAAACCTCTTTCATAGATGGTAGTTCGAGCTGTTTGGGTTTCCAATTTGTGTTATATTGAACTGTTTTTCATTTCTTTTTCTTTTTTTAAAAGGAAAAAAGATAAAGAGAAAAAGGAGATGAGTAATTTTTTCTTGCATTTTTAAAGAATTATTTAAAACTTATTGGACTCAAACTTCTTGAATACAAAAATGGTCAGTTTATGAGTAATTTGAACCATTTACGTAGCTACTGTTAAATCGAGTTCCCATTATGCAAGCACTTGTTGGGGGGAATTACGTGGTTCCATTTTTTTTGACACCAAATTTTCGTCCATAGTTATAGATGCTATTCTCTTTTTGGAATTTTTGAAATACCAATTGAGGAAAAAAAGAAATTGAACCGTGACCAAGTTTACCATTTTCTGTATAGTGATTATCAGGATTATTCTTATATAATTTACTTGATGCAGATAAAGAAAGCCAATTTTGTTGATGAAAATTTTTCAGTCAGTGTAAGCAAATCAGCAAATGAAGTAGTTGCTACATATACTAAGGATGAGACGGGGATGGATCTAGTTATTCGTCTTCCTGCATCTTATCCATTACGTCCTGTGGATGTTGAGTGTATGAGAAGCCTAGGCATTAGTGAAGTGAAGCAGCGGAAGTGGTTGATGTCAATGATGCTGTTTGTTCGTAATCAGGTGCTTGCTAAAACACTTTTTTCCCTGACTATTATTGTTTTGGAAATAGCTATATTTGTGGTACAGGATAGCCTATTTATAGGCTTGTACTCTGCATTGTTCTGCAAATGGATGGGTTGAGGAATGATTCAGTGCCTGAACAGTGGTAGGATTACATAAGCGGAATAGATGTTAAATGTTTTGTTATTAGCATAGCAATTTATTAAAGACATGGTAGTAGAAAGAAAACATTTAAAAGAGGCATAAATTAGAAATATCGGAAATAGAGGAGAAAGATGATGAGGAACAAAGATGCACCATCAAGCAAAAGCTTGCAGCTAAATTTCCACAAAATGTTTAATTTTGAAGAAGTGAGAAAGGTGTTAAGTGAATACTCTAGGAATAAGGAATTATAGATTACAAAAAAAAAAAAATTATGAATATCTTTTATGATGAGAATTGGAAGGTCTACTTACCCTCTTCGTTTTGGATTCTGACAGATAAAAGTCTGAATTAGAAACTCCAGTGTGAATACTCTTGGTGAAACAGAACAAGATCTCTTTGCTTTTTATCTTCATGTTCTACTTGTTTTATGTTGATGTCCACAGGCCTGGTTTTCAATGAACAAAATGACAAGAAATGTTGATACATGCTGTTTGCTTTTCAAAGGGGAATTAGAAATTTGTGTGGGAATGAGGGGAGAGATGTTGAAAGTGTAATGATTAATGTAGTGATGCTTGGCATAAACAGATTGTTATCTTGTGTGATGCAGAATGGTGCTTTAGCTGAAGCTATACGAATATGGAAGAGTAATTTCGACAAGGAATTTGAAGGCATTGAAGAGTGCCCCATCTGTTACAGTGTCATCCACACTACCAACCATAGTCTTCCTCGCCTTGCATGTAGGACTTGTAAGCACAAATTTCATGCTGCCTGCCTGTATAAATGGTTCTCAACATCTCACAAATCATCCTGCCCGTTGTGCCAGTCTCCATTCTGATCTAGGAATCATTTTCAATTTGAAGTTTGTAGATCTTGTCTTATTGACCATAAACTAACAATTCCAAGAGGTTCATGGGGTACATGTACAATTCAGTGCAAAAAACTTGTAAGCTTCCCCACCTTTTCTGAGCCTCCTTCACACCCACAGGGTGTGTGCACATCCATGGCTCTTATAATTTGCAAGTAGCATTGATACGAATAATTGGTCAACTGATTCATTTCATGAAGATTCTTTCCAGAAGGTAAGATGTTGCTAATGTGAAATTATTTGCACCTGCTCTTATGGCCCTGTTTGGTATAAATGAATTCCAGAAAGTTGTGTGATTCATTTCCCTGTTCGGTCTAAATGAAAATTTGTTCATTTTACTCGTACAAATCCAAGTTTATGTAAATGGAATTCAGTACACGTAAACCAAAGTCTAATTATATTTATAAATGTGTAATTCTATATTCAAATTCATTTTATACCGAATAAGGGGTACAGTGTGTCTCTCCTCTCTTATGCTTTTGTCTCCTTGATGGATGAGTAATTTTGTGGTTTGCAGGTTTTGCAAGCATGCTGAAAGTGTGTCGGATCTTGTTTGTCAGTGCAACTACAGTCTGGAATATCGGAGTTATGGTGGTAGATGCGAGCACTCTGTACAAAATGAGAAATCAGCTTAGATTTTTGTACAATGAGATTCACTGACGACTTGGGAACAGGTTAATCAGACCTGACAAATAAGTTAATTTCATAGAAAATATACAGTTGACTGGTTTGGCTAGCTCTTCTTCGAATGGGTATTCTTCAAGAAGTTATGCAGGTCCATGCTGTAGCCAACTCAACCGTGACCTGGTTAAAGCAAAATAAAAATTCCTTGGGAGCCATTCGAATGTCTGGATCAAAGTGTACTTTTGTTTACCATAACAAAATACGTCATGAAATGTTTACCAAATAAAGCTCAACTGCAACTCAAATAGAGAGAGAGATAATCAATTAAAGAGTACTAATATCAAGAGTTTATATTGGTTTTCGAGATTAGGTAATTTTTTTCAGTGGCATTTAGATATTATGTATTTGGTTATTTTTATGATAATTTTCTTAGATTATGAAATTGAGTTACCGTTGGTAACTGAGTTAGTGTTTCTTGGAGTCTCACATTGTTATTTGAACACTTTTATGTTTGGAAGTTGCAAATGAGAGGAAATATAATTAAATACTACTATTATGGTTAACCAAACGGTGTTGAATTGTTTCACTGTCTGCAGCTTTGATGAAGCAACACAATTTTTAGTTCTACAAATAGATGATCTATTGTTCTATTGACCCTTCATAAAACAACAAAAAATTGTGGTCCAATATTTTTTTTCTTTCTCCAATTCAAATCCGACTATTTGTAAATAAAATTAAATAACGTTAATTTTTTATTTAATTTACGTTTCTAAGAGAGATTTCTTTTAATTACGGTTTTAAGAAATTGACGCGGAAATATAAAATCAAATAATAGATGAAAACTATGGTCTTAATTTACTACGTAAAATAGCACAACAAAGCATAATAAGCGCATGTGTAGGTTGACAATTGATCCGCGTTTCAATCCAAATAAATAAATAAAACACATGACATTACCAAAATATAAAATAGTCACAGTTTTACCAAAACAGAGGGTGAAATCTTCTTTACCAAAACAGTATTTGGCAAAACTGTTTTCGCAGTAACGTTATAAAATCCTATCTTCTACTTTAATTTCTAAAAATTAATTCAAACACGTTATAAAATATGGCATTGAGCCGTAGTTGCTGTTTGCTACATCATATTCATGTTTGAAATTTAGTATGATTATGACAGTAGATTGAGAAAATTGTATAAACAGTCAATGAAGCCTGCATTCAAATGATATGCATCTAAAAGATTATTGGACAAAGATTCATAGAGCTTTTCTTTTTCTTTCAACTTCAACCATCTACGCATATCTTGTGAAAAATCTAATTTATGATGCAATCTGACAACTTTATTGGATATTTCAAACAAAAAGAAAAAAAATTGATGTACATGTGCAAGATCGCGGCCAATATATACTCGCTATACATTCTTTTTCTTTTCTTGTTAAACTGATAATCGCGGCAGAAGGACGGGATGCAGTTCAAGATCTTTATAATTCTGCCCAGAAATATCTTGTTATATATGTTCTCGTTACAAACAGAAACAGAAGCAAAAAATTCTATTTTACTTTCTATAAATGCATTTAAAGAGTGACGTGCACAGCCAAGGAAACCTACTATAACAGCATGATGAAGGCAGTAGTCTTTTCCTTTTTTAGTCTTGAATAACTAAAAGTAGAGAGGCAAGGGCAACATTTGCATCAAATAATCACCAAAAATCATTGCACGAACACCTTCCATCCTTGAAATGATGATACCTGGTGGCATCTCGCACAATGATTTCTCTTTGCACAATACTGCAAATGAATTTGAGAACAGTATGACAATCTCCACAAATGCGAAGATTTTTCACTATACGAATGATTGATCCGGGAACAGACTTGAGCAGGCCATATGCCACGGCCAATCTCTCACTATGCCAAAAAAGCTGCCTCACTTTCTCTTGCTCTTCCATGTCATGTAAAACAGAACTAGTATCAGGAACATAACCTCTTCTTCTCATCTCTCCTTCCAACTCCTTAAGCAAACCAAATATTTCATCCTTCATAGTATGACATGACTCCCCAGCAACAAATACTTGAATTTCCTTCCCCAAGGCAATGGTGCTATATCCCGGTTTCTTTTTAACTTCCTTGGCCGCCATCAACTTCCTAACTCTCGACATTTTTTCCCACATTCCTGCACCAGCATAAACATTAGATAACAGTATATAGGTTGAAGGATCTTCTGGATTCAAGCTCAACAGCTTATCGGCAATTCTAAGCCCCATTTGGGTATTTCGATGGTGCTTGCAAGCACTCAGTAAAGCTGCCCATGTAGGTTCATCAGGCTTAAATGGCATTGCAGTAATGAGATTTTCAGCCTCATCAAGGTGCCCAGATCGACTAAGAAGGTCTAATAAGCATGTGAAATGTCTCAATGAGGGTTTAATTCCATAATCATCAATCATGGTGTTAAAGAGTTCTCGGCCCTTGTCAACTAACCCAGCATGGCTGCAAGAATAAATCAATCCAACAAAGGTCACCTCATTTGGTCTTACTCCAGCTAAAACCATTTTTTCATATAAATCTAAAGCTTCATTGGCTCTTCCATGCTGAGCTGCCCCGACTATCATAGAAGTCCAAGAAACAACATCTTTACGGATCATTTGAGCAAAAATGTATTTGGCTGCTAAAAAATCGCTACATTTTGCATACATATCAACAAGAGCATTACTTATAAACAAGCAAGACTCATAGCCAAGTGCTATGACAAGGCCATGAATCTGCTTTCCAAACTCCAGTACAGCCAAATTAGCACAAGCACCTATAACGCTTGAAAGAACTAAAGGGTCCACTATAACGATTCCTTCCCTTCTCATTTGAAGAAATAAGTAAGAACCATCAATCCCATTTCCACTCTGCACTAACCCAGATATTAGCGCAGTCCAGGAATATAAATTCCTCACTGGCGCCATAGAAAACAGTTCCGTAGCCTTTTCCTTTAATCCACTGGTGGCATACCCAGATATCATTGCAGTCCAAGAAACTGGACTTTTCGCCAAAATAGAATCAAAAATATCACGAGCAATATTGGGTAATCCACATTTTGCATACATATCAACTAAAGACGACTTAACAACATCATCATCATAAAATGGCGATAAAACAAATTGCGCATGCACTTGCTTCCCTTGCCTTATAGCGCCTAAGCTGGCACATGCCTTAACAAGAGTCGCATACACAAAATGGTCGGGTTGCAACATATCACATATAAACATGTTAGGGAAAATGGACAGAGTTCTATTAGGGAGGTTGGCCCGGTTGTATGCAGTGAGAATAGAGGCCCAAGAGACTTGGTCTCGGTTGGGCATTTCGTCGAACATGTGATCTGCAAGTTGAAGAAGGCCACATTTTCCATAAACATCGAGAATAGTATTCGGTATGGGTTCGGTTTCGCATATGCCTATTTTGATGGCTTGAGCATGGAGTTTCTTGGCAATTAATGGGGTTCGGCGTTTGGCGCAGAATTGGAGTTGGTGGAGATAGTGAGAGATTAGCATGCATTAAGCTCCGTTGTTTATCATTCCCTTCGTTTCTTTAGGCAGCGGGTAGAATGGCTGGTCCAGTGGCTTTGGTTCGGCGGCGAAACAAGCGAGGAAGCTTTTGGGGGCAAAATGTCCACGACTTACGAGTGCACAGCGTACGAATTTTGCCATTTCTTTTTTTTTTTTTTTTGAAATTGCGAATTTTCTCATTTTTTTATTAATTAAATGAATTAATAGATCTTTTATATAATTTTTTTTTTTGAGAATTATATCTTTTATATAAATTTGAACTTTAAGTTTTTAGAGTATCTCATAATACTATAATTTTTTGATTTAGGAATAAAAATAAATCTCAATTTGCTCTAGAAGTTAAAAATAGTATTTAATTTGTCAAAAAATCAACTTTTTGTATAATCTATAACTTACACCAAACAAATAAAAATTTTAATTTTTTACTAAAAAAGAAATAAATATTTAGTTTAGAAAAAAATATAATTAAAAAATATTTGATTTAAAATATAATAAATAATAAATAATAAATATTTTTAACCTATATTCATATAATCAAATATTTTCTTATTCTAATTTTTTAAATAAAATATTTTATTTAATTATTTTTTAAATCAAGACAAGATACTATAATTTTTTATAATCATTTTTTATTTAATTATTTTTTAAATCACATATATGTTGAATGGGTAAATTATATAAAAAGTTGATTTCTAATTAAATGAGATGTTTAATAAAAATAATAGTGAAATGATTTTTAGAAAACAAGAGACTTGTGTCTGGCACAACTGTAGCAGACAAGCGGGTGAGAATATCTAAATGCTTCTGGGCATATTGCAGGCAAAGTCCACCAGGCCACATTGAACGTATAGAGGCATGTGAAAATTTTATCAGGCCCAAATTGGGCATTTAGCCCAACTCAAATTTAATATTCAAAATTTAAAACATAATATAAATTGAACAAAATAATACTAATAATTCCCATAGCATATTTTTTTTTTTTAGGGAATTTTTCTTGTCATTTACCTTTTGTACTAAATTCAACGAAAATACTAATTTATTAAAAGTAATTCAATTATATTCTTAATTAATTACATGATATTTCAATACTTCTAATATGTTCGTAAATACCTTAAATTATCTAAATGTAATAAAATAAATAAATGTAATTAATAATTAAATGATTATAAAACAAAATTTTAATAAGTCAATAAAACAATAGATTCGCCGCAATGCGCGAATGATTTCCCTCGTGAAAAATCTAAAACGAGATAATGGTTTTAAACAGAAAAGGATTCCTCTAAGTCTCAAAATTGAGAAATTAGTAACATTAATAACTATTCAGTATCAGATTTATTCCCTGATTCCACATTCACTGGCTGTGGGTTCTTATAGCCGCTCACTTCCTCTTCATAACGCTTTTTATCTGCTCGAGCCTTTGCCTCATATGGTTCTTTCTCCTCCGCTGCAAATTAATTGCAGATAAGCGTCAATACAGACAACGACCATCTAGAATAAGTAACAAGACAACTAAAATCACAGACCTGACAATTGTTTCCATCTATCACCAAGTACTTTGCCAACCCCACCAAAAGCAATGCCGGGATGACTTTTCTTAACATTCTGTCATCGACATGTCAAAATTAACAGCTTATTCGAGCCAAGTTTAATCCAACTAGATATCTTTGATTTGATTGCAATGGAAGAGTATTAAGCTCACCTCCCTTTCCATTTGCGAGAAGAACATGAAACCGGACATTGCCTTCTTTGGTGCATTTGGATCCTTATTCTTTTTCGGTTTTTTCTTCTTAGATGCATCCTCATTTGCATCTTTGGATCTCTTCGTAGATGCTGGCTTAGAAGATGAAGGCTCCTTAGTAGATTCCTTTTTCATAGGCTTCTGAAATCGCAATACATTTGATGTAAGACATACAATAGATAACCATCTAAAAATTAGTTCCAGTAATGTCAATTTAATGTTTGCAGAAAGAAATTGACATATAATGTCTTACCTTTTTCTCACTATCGCTTTCACTAGCATCAGAATCGTCCTCCCCAGAATCATCAGTAGGTGAACCTCCATCATCTTTGTCAGCAACAAAATCTTCATCCTGCAAATATTAGATTCATTTGAGTGTTTATATTTCTGTGTGTGCCTAACACATGCATACACATCCACATGTCACATAAATGAAATGAATTCCACTAGTTACGTTGCAATGTTTCCAAGCTTATGGAAGATATACCACAAATTTCAACATTAACTAAATACTTCACCTCTTCGTCACTCTCATCTCCGGCTTCATTCTTAATGCGCTCAAGATGCGGGTCAACAGCATCATCATCATTGTTCCGGAGAACAGCAGCCACCCCATTTGTGGTTTGCACATCACCCAAGTTCATAATTTTCATACCCTTCCCACTGTATGGACAAATGAAACATAAAGCTACAGAATATGAAATCACAGCCATGCTATGCACAGAAACGAGAAGGTCACATACCTAATGAAGTCAAAAAGATTATGGTACTCATTTCTCTGGATGTTCCGAAATAGATGTTCTTGTTCAGTTTTGAGTCTAATAAGGAGATCAAAGTAATGCATATTTGAGCCACCAGCAGCATGCCTCTCAAATTCAACATAATCAATCTTGCATATGAACCAAAGGGAAACTATTAGGAACAGATCCAAATCGAATAAATAAATATGTATTACTCCACCAGCTAAAACCAAAAACATTATACCTCTTCATGAAGAATGAGGGTTGGAGGCTTGGGTAAGAAAAAGAAGCTTTTCTCAAGTGGATATAAGAGGCCATCTTCAGCTTTCAATGACGACTTCACAGCATAACCATCTTGACAGCTACGGAATTTTCCTGGTTTAGTTACTTTAGCACCAGACAAGCCACGCAGTATTGCTGTAAACACATCATGAATGAGACCCTGTTTGACGAGCAACCAAGCATGTTAAGGCATTTCAATCATGTGAAATTTGCAAGACATTCTCTCTTTGGACTTTATATACAAATGTATTTGAACCTGTCTAGACTAGAAAAGACAACATAAAGGCATAACTATTACCTTATAAGATGGTTCTAATTTGTCCTTGTACTTTGTGCTCAAAAGGTCTTCATTCATTGACAAAGAGCTCTGGATCACATTGTCGGTATCAAACTATAACAAAAAATAGAACAAACAATAAGTGCAAGAAGTAATAATTATAAGAAAAACAAATCCAACTGAATGGTACCTGTAACACAATGTGGGGATACAAAGTTTGGCCCTTGCGGATTGGTGGATCAAGAGTAACAATAACAAAGGTATGCGGCTGGTTAGACTGCAGAAGGGAAAAATAAAAGCCCACAATATTTTTCATTGAGAAAAGTTTGTCAAAGAACAAACTGCAATGACTCTCAACTCAAAGGCAATCAAGAAAATACAGTATGATTATGAAGATAGAAAATAGGCTCACTGGCAGTTTCAGAGACACAGAATCAGTGCCAATAAAGATTAGGGAAAAACCTTAGGAAGTAAAAAGAGGCGAACAACGCTGCTGTACTGAATTTTGAAATCGTTGGCCTGTCCTTGAAGCCGCAAGAATGACAAATGAAGTTCGACATTGTAACGCCCCCTAAAAAAATATTTTCATGTGACATTGGAAATACAGAAAGTAACATCAAGGAGCCAACATGTGAAATGCAACAACATTCAGAGACATGATGTCTCCTTCTTCAATTTAGCCATGAAAGTATGTGAACATTTATACATGCTTATTCCATTGTTTTTACCTTGGTGTTAGGATTGCAACACCATCAAATGTAACAACAGCCTCTTCACCTCCAGCACCAACATCTGCCATTGACATAATTTTGTCTCGGAAAACCTTGTACGAAGTTAATAGATAATAAATCATTGGACAGTTGGAGACTATACATATGCTTGAACCTGATACCTCCAATCAAAATTACTTTGTTATTAAAAGAAGAAGCACATACAACAAAAATAATTAGAATCAGTAACTACCTGTGCAGGAGGATGATTTTCATCGCCAACAAATTGCGCATTGTTACTAGGTATATGGAAACTTATCTCCATCAATGAGTCTTTCTGTAAGCATATATCGCTACACTTTAAGAAATAATAATCTCACTTTTAAATTAAAAAAAAAACTAGAATTGATAAATTTTTTTCGCACTAATCATATATGTTACAATCTCATAGCAAGTCAAGTAACATTTGGGGAAGGGCCACTACAGGTAAAACCATGCATATGAAATGTTGCAAGACAACTAAGACTGTTCCAGAAGAATGAACAGTGTAAACAATAAAAATAAACCTCATTAGCTCCAGTCGTATCATCCACATGGAACTCCAAGATGACATCATTTTTCCCTTGCAGCTGTGTTTGCGAGACATCTGCTAATGATACTTCAAATGCTTGCTTTGAACCAACCGAAAAAGTGAGCATATTTCCTGGAAAAAGCATGCAAGTCGTCAAGACAATATATAAGCAACACATATGCTTTGAAAGTAGTAGTAGCACCACTATAAGAAGCTAACCAACCATCATAAGGTTGTACAAAATTAAAATGGCAAGACAAATCCAGCTAGTTGTTCTTGAGAATCTAATAAAGAACATAGTTACCAACCATTTAGATCAACCTCTCCCCAGTTACGGCCACTGACTGAAAGCTGCTTCTCTTCTGGTGTTATTCCACAGGTGCTTTGGAAATAATTGGTCAAGCTTGCAAGGTCCTATAAAGCCAGGAGGAGAAAATAAATTACAATTGGAAATTATGAATATCCTATACAATGTTTGTCAAGGGAAAGCCAAAATAGTTCCATTAAAATGATAACTGAAAACTGCAACAAGTGAGAACCAAGACCATAAGACAATAAGGACAGTC
The DNA here is from genome assembly GCA_947857235.1 of Jatropha podagrica. Classification (NCBI taxonomy): domain Eukaryota; kingdom Viridiplantae; phylum Streptophyta; class Magnoliopsida; order Malpighiales; family Euphorbiaceae; genus Jatropha; species Jatropha podagrica. The sequence goes on along the minus strand of CANUEP010189120.1, from coordinate 17,481 downwards.
ATTATAATATAAAGTTCAAAGGTGATCTTTTAGAGAATCCAACAATATACATGCATGCAAAAAATTAAATGTATGAGAACTTCAGGAAGCCATGATATAAGAAATAAATAACCATCAGTTTGTCAAAGCAAGTTGCGAAGCAGTATATTAATCCAGTAAATAAAAAAAATATTGGTAAACAATTGCATGCATTTCCATACTAATGGAAGCCACATAAAGTAATATGGAGAATTTGATATATGAAACTTTCCAAATTAATAATAACAACTGGGGGGTTGGAGACAGTAGGTTGGGTGGGCTGGGATGGGGGTGAGAAGACCTGATCCCGGAATCCAAAGAATTTGTAATACAATCCGTCTTTGATTCTAACTCCAAGTTGATTTGTCCTTGGTACTTTCATCCATGTTGTTCCTACAACATCAGCTTTATCTACTTCCACTGCTTTACCACCCCCTTGTTTCTTCCAAAGGATTCCTCCAGAATGTATCTTAAGCTGCCCAGGATTCTGCATTTCCAAATTAGACCAAATAGACCATTTCTATGAGATTCTACTTTTTCACTTTTTGACTATCATAATTACCAAAATTTAAGAGGTACTAAAAGCAGAAAAATAATTCAAATGGAAAACTAGACTTTGTACAGCTGATAAAAGAAAAAAGAGCTTACAGTGCCTCCGCGGCCACCTAGAGAGATATTGTTGAAGAGTTGACCGTCGGTCATTTCTGTTATATCTATTAAAAAAGAAAGAAACCAAATTTAAAACTTCAATCAATCAATTCCACTCAAATTTAATTGCAAACCAGAACTGAAATAGGAAGAACAGCATAACTATTTCAATTTCATAAAATATGTATTAGTTTATTAGGCAACTGAAACTACAATAAAACCCATAAATCAAACACAAAAATGTACGGATTCAATACATATTTATATTATGTAATCCGCAACGAATGAATTTGGGAGAGAAACAATTAAACAAACAAAAATTTCAATATTCACCACACATAATTGTAAACAAAAATAAAAAACAAAGAATTTTAATGAAATAGAACAGCAAGCGGCTAGGATGGAGATGGTCTCAGACTACATTGTGCGACAGAGCTCGACAGAGATGCTCACTCGCCTTTCGAGCCACGGAGAAAAGAGAAGATGAGATGGTGGAAGAGAGAGAAAAAGAAGAAAGGAAGAGATACATGTCATAGTTTGATGCCAAATTCAGGTGAGATTAGCTTAGTTTAAACACAGAATATAGTTAAGCCAACGCATTATTAATTGCCGCATTGAGTTTTTGAGACAAAATGGAAAACTACTTCCCAAGAGACGTAGAGAAAGCAAGAAATTCAATGGAAATCCTTTTTTCATTATTCCCTTATTTTCTACCATTTCTTAGCAACCAAACAATTAGCAGGAAACAGAAAACTGACCTTGAACAAAGTGAGGCCACAAGAGTTTTCAAAAGTCGATGAGATCTTCGTTCATCAAATAAACATCGGTCAACAAGTAATTCATAGAGAAATCGTAATTGGAAGAGGAAAATTATACCTCAAACGGAAGAATCGAAAAACGCTAACACTGTATTCTCCGATTATTCTCATTCGAATTCATGCCGTTTGTCACTGAGTTTTTTTTATATATATATATATATTTATTCATTCTTTAATTTTATAGATTAATTTTAATTAATTTTAATTTTTTAAAACAAAATTAACCAACCAATAATAGGTTGATAAGTAGTGGTAAACTAAATAACAACTGTTAGAAATTGAATAATAACACTTTCCCTCTCTTTCTCATCTACCAATCAGTCCTTTTTTGCTTTTGAAAAGAGGCTAATTGTCTTTCCTTCTTCTGTAAAGTCTGTCTGTATCTTCATCTGCTATATAATGGTACCCATAAGCAAAGTAATTCTTGACATTTGAAGTAAAACTTATGCAAGTTAACTATGAGCGTGATTGCCTCTGTTTTCTCCAAAGCAACGCATTAGTTGCAGAGTGTTGTTAAGAACATTGTTTTAAAAGCAAAATCTTCCATGGCAGCCAATGCTTGAAACACTCCCAGTAATTTTCCTCCCAAATTATTGAAATAATTTTCTTTTAATTAACTTTTATTTTATAAGATATATTCATCTCATACAAAGATTTGTATTCAATTGGAGGGGTGGATCTGAAGCAGGGTATAAGCTCTCCTTATGAACACTTAGTCCTGACAGACATGGTACGGTCAAATTCAAATTCCATTGGTGTAATACTGGAGATGAGTTTAGAATAAGAAGGAAAATGAAACAAAGGAAGAAAGAAGAATCTAATTCTCTTACAGAATACATTAGATTTACAAAACTATGGTAGAAATAAATGGCTGTAAATCTGATTCTCATTTTCTAAACTTTAATTTTGAAATCAACTTCTAAGTATATAGAGAAAATATTACAATTATGTACTTTTGGCATTTCTACAAGAGATTGAAATGGTATTAACTTCCAGTATCTGTTTGCTAGACATGAAACACACTGATCAAACATAGATTTCTTCCCCTTGATCATCCACTGACAAATTGGCCTCAAATTATGTGTTTTCTTTCTAGTTCATTCAAAACAAAAAAGCTATCCTTCTTTGGTGAGATGATACGACAAGTCACCAGCCTTGAAGACTGTCTGTCTCTTGCCGTTTAATTGCTCTACATAAAAGCCGACTGCTACTAAACCTGAGGGAGAACAGACTGAATCTCATAAACTCACCCACATTGTATTAAAAAGATACAAAATTGGAAGCTTTCACTGTGTAACAAGTGAAGCAAATCAACAAATCTGACGATGTCAAATGAGAAACCAAAAATAATGTTTAGTATAGTTTCTTTCTTCACCAATCATCCACAGAAACAAAGGGGTGTTGTAATAACCTATCAGCAGACAATCTCTGACCAACTCTTCTGTCAAAGCACCAACCCAAGAAATCCTTCCCCTCCTCTGAGACACGGTCAGGTATCACAGGCACTCGATCAGTATAACCAATCACAAAAAGCATATCACCTGTGTCAGAATAATCCCAGACTGGTTTTGCTGTTAGCATCTCCAACACAACACAACCAAGTGCCCATATATCTGCAGAATAGTCCAGTTTTCTATGCTTCACCAATTCCAGCGACATATACATGTATGTTCCTCTCAAACCGGTACATTCTGCTTCCTTCCCATGCACTGCCTTCGCCAACCCAAAATCAGCAATTTTCGCCATGTAGTTCCCAGCCCTTTCGCCACTACCAGACACAAGTAAGATATTACCTGGCTTGATATCACAATGAACATAACCGTAACTATGAATGTAATTCAAACCATGAAGAATGTCTCGTGTGTAATTCTGAACGACAAACTCAGTCAATCCATCACAAGATAATCTAATATGATCATCTAAACTAAGACCAGAGCAGAACTCCAAAAGCAAGTTGTATATCTTCTCACCGTTGCTTATCTCCGTTACTTCATCCCCATAACAACGAACCATGTAAGGGCTTTTACCAAGATCAGAAAGAACCTGTTTCTCGTACTGAAGTGAAGATGAGTGATCCATTCTTTATCACCGCCATCAGACATGTGATTTTTGAGTCTTAGATTAGTAATAAAGAAATTTAGTTAAAATTGATAAAATTAATTAGGCCGCTGGGATGCTTTTCATGCTTGAGAATCAAGTTTCTCAAGTACGAGTGTGACAGTTTTTATCTTTATTCTGTTTTTACCGTTATTTTCCAGAACCCATTAATTGGACTTGTGTTGGGAGATGATCTTAATCATCGTTAAGATCTTCTGACATCTTTAATATCATTAATTTGCGGGATAGTAACTTGATCCAATCCTTTATAATCTTTTTTTGAGTTATATACACTCTTATAATATTATAAATTATCCATATATATTATTAATATTACTTATTAATTAATTAATATTCTATATTTAATTAGCAGTTTTAATTTATCCTAATTTGAATTCGAGTACTACTATGAATGAATAATGAGAAGAGAGAACTACTTGAATAAATAAAAATACAAACTTCTTAATTTAGCATTATGAAAAAAATATAAATATTTTAAAAAGACAAACATATCTTAACGTTTTTTTTTTTTCAAAAAAAAAAGGAAATATTTTAATTTAATTAGGAATCCGAATATTAAGAAACTGCTTCTAGACACAAAATTGAAGCAAGCACCGACGGAATTAAACAGTTAAAATATATTTTTAATACATTTTTGTTTAATAATTTCTTTGCTATTGGTTTTTATTATTTGCTTTATTTCAAGCCTAAATAGACAGTTAAAACATGTATATGGAAAAGAACCACCGGTGTTTTAAAAGGTATATGGTGGTTTGAAGAGAATTTGGAGATGATAATAAGGTTTCAAGTAAAGGTTTGATTATAAGTATCCAACTCTGTCTGTCGTTAAAACAAGAATCGCAATTCTGGTTCTGCCACTGGAAACAAAAATAAAGAAATTTGGTTAGATGCTTTCGATTATCGAGTTGATGTGATAGTTATATCATTATGAATCCAAGAAAGCAGTCATCTATCATTTCACTCTCAATCCCTAATAATTAGAGCTCGTCATTGTATCGATTGAAGATCTATAATCCTTTTTTGCCAAATTTTGCAGCCTAGCCGGCTAAATTATTCACTTAAATTACAAAGCCGGAAGCACACAAGAAAGAGATTATTTTCTTGTGGCAAAAAAGGAACAAGGCCCTTTATTTTGTAAATCTGTCGGTTCATGGACTTGGCTGGGCTGGGCCACGGATTTCAATCTGCATAGAATAGTATGAGCGAGTATTTTTGAAGTCTATGTGAAGCCCAAACATGTCTTATTTGTAGAGATTGGCAATCTGCTCTCTCAAATGGTCCATGACTTTGTCCCTTCTGATTTTCATGGTTGGAGTCATCATGCCATTTTCAATCTGTAATGAAATAATAATATAATTGAGGAAGTGGCAGATGTGGCTTCATACAATCAAACGAGAATGAGGAACAAATAAGAACAGCTTACAGTAAACGGTTCATCCACAATAAGAATCGGTCCAATTTTAAATGAACAGCCCGATGTCCTGCTCATCAAAGTGCTGAGAGAGTTAAACAATGAAAAATTCCTAATAAATATGACAAGAAATCTGCTGCTATTGTTTTTAAATAAATCTTTTGAGATTGCCACATATTTCTGATTATTCTGAGAAGAAGACAGCTTAAGGATTCCCATTTAATTAGAAGACAAGTCCTTAGTAAGTAATATTGTTGATTTAGCAGCATTTAAATATCAAGTTCAAGGGCCGTACCATTTCCTCAATTCTTCATCCACCAGAATTGTGAGCTGTTCCTTGCTCAGCTCAGAGTCATTGTCATTTATAATAGAAATCTTTCTTGCAGTTCGTAGTACTTCTTCTTTGTTTGGAACAACTATAGCTCCAAGACGACGTTGATCCTGTATATAATATTAAACACATTGTAAGGACAATTTGTCAAGATATGTCCAAATACTGCAAACTACTAGGGAACAGATCATTCGAATATACTTGGCCAATAACAACAATTTGTTGAATTAGAGAACTTCTCATAGCAGCTTCCTCAAGCTCTGATGGCTCAACGTTTTCACCTATTTCATTCAATAAAAGTTGGAAAAGGCCTGAGTACCAATTTTCACAGAAAAATACAGTTGAAATAGACAATAAATGAATAGAAGTGGCCTGAAATTTTTATATATCTTCCTTATATGGTACAAACGACCTGATCCCATTAGATCCCCATTCAATAAAAATGTTAATGATTGCCACATTTATAAACCTAGTTTAATGGTGCAAACCGTTGTAATAATGATGTGATCCTTTTTTCATATTCAGAAAACCACATATTACAAAGGCAAAGATAAAAGAGAGGACTGCAGTAATCGATACTCAAGGAGAAATTGATAGTTATTTAAAATGCTATTCAACAAATCTCTTTCAATTAAAAGAATGAGTGTGGTGACACAACAATAAAATATGCATTGTGCATTCTGATACACATGCAAAATCTAGATCTCATAAAAATATTTCACATTATGAATGCATATCATTTATAATGAAGTGAGGATCTCCTGAGAGAGGATTCAAAGTTTGGAAAACCAAATACTTGCAATATACCTGTTGAAAGAACTATAGTATCCTTAGCACGCCCTTCAAGAACAATAACACCTCCACAACGACGACTTCGGCCAATTGAATGGTGAGGAGCAATCCAACCTATATCACCAGTGTTTAGCCAACCATCCTCATCTATCACTTGCTTTGTGGCCCATGGATTCTGGTGAAACATTAACACAAAGATGTAGAGCAATTAACATTATGAGGAGCCAAGCAATCATAAATTCAAGTTGACATACTGATTGATAGACAACTTAAAAACAGAACGCATCCAAAAAAAAGAAGGAAAGGAACTACTAGACAAATCCTAGAAGAATGAGCACATATGATTATGAATTTGAGCTCACAACATGACCCTAATCAGCATAAAAACAGGTTCTTTACACCAGTAATTTGAGATTTCGTAAATTCGCTTCAGTTACATTTAGTTTGTTGCAATGGACTGAAATAGAAAGGAAAAATATGGAATGGAGTAATATTTAATGAACCAACCATCACTCTCTTTTCGACTCCAATACTAAAACATTAATGCAATAGGGCCATTTTTTTTTTCCTTTGATTTTCATTAGATAGAATGACTTTTGCAAGTTTTCCAAAATTTATAACTTTTGGACACAGATTTTGATTATAATAACGAACTTAGTTTTTTTTCATATATAAATATCTTCTAAAATGTCTAGAGACTACTAAAGGATAAGACACCAATTATGGGGATTAGCTTGAACATCTTTTAAATAAATTCTAGTGCATAACTAAAAGATTAAGGCATTTGAACATAATAAATAGTGAAGTTCATTTGAAAGTAAAATTCTTTCTGTATGCTTAATATCCTAAATTTTTAGGATTAGTTAGAACATTTTCCAAATTTTTACAAATCTCAATTTATAAGTAAATTATTTAATAATATGCTAATAACTCAGAAATTTAGCAAATGCCTTACAAATATGCTAATAACTCAACTTTATCTTTAATATTCACCATAATTTAGACAATATCCATTTACATAATAAAATTTCATCCGACAGAAGAACGAAGAGTATCTTAGGGAAAATATCACCTTGTAAAAACCTTTCATCACTTGTGGCCCCCTAACTTTCACGATCCCTTTTGATCCGTCTGGCAGAGTTTCTCCAGTTTCAGCATCTACAACTTTGAATTCTGTATCTGGAAGTGGAGGGCCAATTGAACCGAGAACCTTCACAGTTTAAATCTGGAAGTGTTACGAAATACTTAACTCTATCCTATCTAAAGGTAGACATAATAGAAGAGGCAAGATAAATAATTGGAAGTAGATGGCAAAATAAGATACAGGAAACCATTGGTAATCTTAAAACTAAAGAAACAATTAATAAAAATATGAAAAAAAAGGGCTCCTTCAACTAATTACAAAACCTTTAAGACTTGAAAGCGAACATAATTTAACTTTGAGTAGTCAAGGACAAACTCACACGGGACTCCTTCGAGGATGACAAACTAAGATCAATGGAATAGGCAAATGCGAGTGCTTTATAAAAGGTTGAATTTGGATAACATTTGAACAAAAGAAAGAACCCGCTGATGGCTATTCCTAACTCTATATAGTGAACAGTGTATTCTATTGTTTTTTTTTTTTTAAAAAAAAAGATTGGTTTGCAAGCTAGATGTCCAAAAAAAATTGTAACATAACCTCAAACATTGCTTGAAAGGTTTAACATCCAAAGACCTATGTTGTTTTGTATAACACATCAAGATATGTAAATGCCTATAGACTTTAGCAACTCCTAACTCTATATGACCTTTAAGAGTTAAAAAGCTGACTTCAACTTTGAACTTATTAGAGGCACATGATCATGACATGAAAAAAGATTAATAGAAAGCTAAGCTATAGCCAATATTAGAAATTCAGACCATACTTCTGGAGTAAAAAAAATATCAAAATATGCTCAATTTAGAAAAGATTAGAGAAACCCTAATTAAGAGTAAATCAAAAGGTTCTTAAATGGTGACAAAAAAAGAAAGAGTAAACATTAATTTCACATGATTATAATGCATTTTTCACAACATAATCATAGATGGCTTCATAATGAAGCCAACTCTTTCTTAGCCCTCATGCCTTGCAAAACAGAGTATAGTTAGTGTATATCAACAGTTAGCTAAATTTCACCACAAGGAATGTTAGTTGATGCTTAATTCATTTATTTTATGATCAGTAAAATTCAGCTGCAAGGATCATATCCCACTTGAAAGAAACAAGGGGATTAATAAATCATAGATGAAATCTATTGTAATTTCAGGATCCAGATTTTTATTTGGCTATGATAACCTTCTAAAACCATACCTTGGTTAGCCAACCAATTTGTCAACCTTCACCTGTTCATGCAATGCAGAAACAAATAACACCACCAACAACAACAAACTAAGCCTTAATCCCAAATTAGTTGGTGGTTTGACGCAATGCAGCAAAAGGGGAAAAAGCCTCAATTGTATCTCAAGTATGAAAGGGCACTTGTACCATGGACGTAGGACAACAAGAAAGAATTGATTAGGTTTCAAGTTTTTATTTTCTTGACCCTATATATATTTATATGGAAGGCAAAAAAAATAAAATAAAAAATCATAAGTTTGACATCCAAATTTTTAGAGGCATAAGATCACATCTCAGCATTGAACTGAGTGTTATGATTGCACTAATCCTAACATTAGAAAAAAGAAAAGAAGCATTATATTATTTTCTTGTACCACTGCTGTGTATAAGATAGGTCGTTCATGATCATCTTGTCTGGTTTGTCTTTTGTGATTCCATTGTTTGAACATGTGAGTAGCCATATTGTTTGAGCATGAACTAATATGAAGTTTCCTTATACAGGACCATCTTGTGTACAAGCTCAAAAATTTGGCATCCAATGCTCCTTTCAAGAAAAACCGTCTTAATGTTTAAATTGCAAAGTCAACTCCAAATTACAGAAAGTTTCAGTTATTGCTTAATCCAGTCAACGTTCAACTTAACAAATGTAATGTTTAAATTTTCACATAAAATGTATGCAACTCTTACATTCCAGGTAGGTCGTCGAGCAGCAGTAACTGGAGATGACTCTGTCATGCCATACCCATTCTGTACTTTCACGCCAATTGCCTATATGCATTATAGACCATACTATAAGATATCACAATTAAATCTCTCAGTTAGACACCAAGTTAGACACCAAAGAATGAACCTCTAACCTCAAAAAATTTATCGACATACAAAGGTAAACTACCACCTCCACTTATGCCAGCCTGCAAGTACCATGGATGTCACAATGAAAACACTTCACAAACAATGAAGGATTGGAATAAGACTTTTCTAATTGTGTTTAAAGCTTTCAAAGAGTATTGCCAACTTAAATCGAATAAATCATTGAACCAAAGAGAAGAGAGCACTGATAAACAAACGCTAAAAGTTGGGATAAAATAAGTGACAGAATGACAAATAAAACCTTGCTTAATCCAATTGCAGATTGAATTTTACAGTAAACAAGCTTTGTAGCCAACATATGCACTGGAAACAAGATGGTGGCCAGGATTCTTGCCCATAGACAGTCCAACACTGAAACAAGATGTGATGGTTGCTTCCGAGTCTGTGTCAAATACGTTCCCTACAATAGTAGGAAATTCATCACACAGAAGATTCTGTTGGCATATTTAAATTGTTAAAATTAATTTTGAGGAATATCTTGAGCATAAGCTAGATTTCAACTTTCATAAATTTGAAAAACAAAACTTTCATTCTGAAGATTAAAAAGCACCTAGCAGACAAATATACACAGGATTCGATCTGTAACTAGTGAATACAAAATGATTTTTTTTTCTAAAAGGGGAAATGAAGATTAATAAGGTAATGCAAATGATATGCATTGGGAACTTGAACTTAAACAAACTTATTCAAAAGAAACATGAGAAATGAACTGCGAACCCAACAAACCAGCAGACTTAATGGGTTTATACAGGATTTGACTAATTTCATTGACACATTCTTTATAAAATGCCTCGCTAACGTGTCCTTAAGAAGCTCTAAGACAACAAGAGCAGTTATATGCTCTAAGAATCACACGACTGAACAGTGAGTAACAGTGAAAGAATCATTCTAGCTCATAAACTTGGAGCTTCACAAATTCTAGCCCCATGCTTATAGAGACAGCAGCAAATATTTTGAAGAGTAAAAGGCAAAATATTAAATTTCAAACCTCATAAATTCTCTTAAACTCCATGTATGCAAGGCTGACTTTTATGAACGTAAGTGCAACAAGTTTACGAATAGTAGAGCTCGTAGAAATCTGCTTTTGTATTCCCCTATATAGACAACACAAAGATCTCATGTAATGCGTATAGAATCAAACATTCAACAAAATAAAGTAGATAAGACAACAAAACTAAACAGAAAAATCAGATTTCTCAATTGCCAAAGCATCAAGGAATGCAATAGAAAATATATTGGTGTGCCCTTCATGGTTTTAAATAGTGGCCATCTTGTGATGTATAGCCCATTTACTAGCACAAATTTAGCCCCCTGTTACATTATTTTCCATTTCTTAATGGCTGACTCACCAATCACCTAGCAAAGGTAGACAAAACATGTGAAATGGCCATTTATTTGTAAAATGTTCCTTTAGTTATTACTCACTTAGTACCTTGCGTCTTTGATTAAATTCTTTTGCTAAACTTACATTTTATTAACCAACTGTGTATTTTTCAATCAGCTTACTAATGGTCTTAAAAAATATACAGTATGGCAGCTGATTCAGACTAATGCAGTCCAATTCAAGCTGACTCTGCAATACAGTTTTTGTTACCATTTTCATTATTGTTTTGATTTTTTATTTAAAACACTGGTGCCTGGTGCCTTTAACAATGGGATAGAGTTCACCATATATAAACTCATCGAAGTCGAATATGCAAGGTCATGCACGCAAAAAATAAATAAATAAATAAATAAAGCATAATATATTTTATGCATATTAAGATTCAAGGAATAAGACACTTTGCAATGCATAATAAATCTAAACTTGAAAACGAAGACGTTATACAAAAAGTACTTGTATACTAGAAGTTAGATAATATCCAGAAAGTAATCCTAAATTCCATCTCCCATTTAGGTCAATATTTCAATACATTGATAAGCATGGAATTAAGTAATAACTCGTGTTTGTACGTCATTGGAAGCGATCAAATATAAAATCATAGCATTAAGTTTGAAAAAAAACAACATTAAAATAAAAGCATAAGCTTCTAAACATGGTAATGTACTACGAATGATATAATTCTTTTGGTGGACAGACCTGTAGAGTGTCTCGTATACTAAAGGAACAGAGACCATGTAATTTGGTTGATAGCGCTGGAGATCTTCCTACCATAAAAAAACAATTGCAATTAAGGTAATATCAAATATGTCAAAGTAAACTGTGCATCTAGTACAAGTGACAACCAGAAGGTAAGATGAAATTAAAATTAGGGCCTACCTTTAAGTTTCTCACAGTTGTGTATACTTGCTCAGCACCATGTGCCATTATGAAATACTCGCAAGCACGCTCATATGCATGCCAAGGTGGCAGCATGCTTAGAAATCTATCCCCAGGTTCAGCAGGAACAACAACCCACAGATTATTTATCTGGAAAACAAGTGAAACTGAAAATATCCTCAGCATTAAGTTAAAACATTTCCTTGAGTTTGAACAAGTGACCAAAAGAATCAGGAAATGAACAAAACTCTTAATCTTGAGTTTGACTAACAAACTAGAAAAGATTTTTGTGTAATAATTTATATAACCAAATTCAAATAGCTAATTCAAGCCCTCGAACCCAATTGGTAGCTTTTCTATAGAAAAGACATATCAGATCAATGTAATTACAAGAAAACCATAATCATGAACATGCAAAAAAAAAAATTACTGAAGATAAAATTCTTTTTTATTATCTAGAGCAATTTAACATTGTCATGGTTAACTATGAAAAGCTAAAGGATATCTTTTTATTCAGAGAGATATATACTAATCCAATATTTATGCTTACATAAAAATATGTTCCTTCAGTCATACCTTTGTATTATATTTATATATAAATCCTAATAATTTTTTAGGATATAATATTACATGCATAATGTATGTGTTGCTTTATATGTTATTCACATTTTTGTTAGACAAACTTAAAATATAGAGTTAAAAAAAAAAAATACTTAGTAATCAATTAGAACTGCTAATCATGTGGGCACCGATTGCTGGTCACCAAACATTGACCATTGATTGCTAGCTGCCAATAGCTAACGACAACGGCTGAAACAAATAACCCCTAATTCTTGATCCCAATCTAGTTGAATCCTTCTTTCCTTCCTTCTACTTATTTATGGCTACATCTGTAGTAAAGGTCTAGGAATGTTAGATCCTTCTTTACTCCTTGACCACACATCATCCTAAGTCTCTCCTTTTTGTGACTTAATGTGTACAACATTTCACATTAGTGCATTTGTTGGTCTATAATAATATGAATAAACATCTCTATCAATCCCCTTGCAACTATGTCCAATCCAAACTAAACATATTACATATTCTCTTTATAGCTATATGTTTATTCTTCTGCTTTGACACTAACCTATTATTCCCTTGAATGGTTCAATACATGGAAAATACAAGAAAAGAAAAGGACAATGATCCCATCAGTTTTGCAGACATTATATATCCTGTAGTGACTTGTAATGATATCACAAATAAGGGCAGAGGGAAGGAGCTAACTCACCGTAAACTTCATTTTTTTTCCTATGCTATAGTTCCCCTTCTCAATTTCACCTACCTCTCTTATTAGGCTATATTTTAATTTGCCTCCCCCAACCTCCCGACCCACCAAATTCCAAATTTCTGGGTCCATCACTGGTCATAGCTTTGCTCAATTCAAAACCCATTAAATATCCAACCATTGAACTTATCATTTTAAATGGTTTATCTTATTTCTAATAATAAGAAAATATAGCATTCTTTAATGATTCAACAAGGGTTTCACTTTGAGTCAAGTCACTGATTGTAAAATAGACACCTATTTGAATATTTTGGTGTATTTAGATAGATACAGATAATTAACCTTGTGCTTTTTGGCGTTTTGGCATTTCTAGCTTTCATGTGCTTCGAAGAGACTAAAAAAACAAGTGAATGAAGTATAGAGGCTCTGGTTATACAGTGCAAAAGGATTATTAAGAATATGGAGAGCTTAAATGTAAACGCACTAGAACCTAAATCATCAAATAAGATATAAGTAACAAGTAATCCAAATGGACAACCCAGCAAAAACAGGTCCTCAATAGCAAAAAGAACTATTGCTAAACAAGTTGATTCAGTTGCTAGTGGCAGTTTACTCTAGATTCACTTGGTCAGGATGTTCCTGTGTATGCAAAATTATTTTGCTACACATTAATTTATGGATCAAGTAGTCCAATAAAAGCAGATAACAATAGTTTGCTTCACTTAATTAAAGCTAATAAAAAAGAAAGGAGATAACAACAAACGAACCTGATGCAATAAATTCTTATGTGTAAGCATAACACCTTTAGGATTCCCAGTGGTTCCACTAGTATAAACTAGTGTAGCAATATCATCCAAGCTGATTGTTTCATACACACAGGATTGGCCTGCAGTCAAGTCATTAGCAGAAAAGTTGCCAATATCCTATTCTGTGCATCAAATATAAGTAAACTACTGTCCTTTCTCTTCCACTCTTTTTTACCTTTTATTTTCTTTCAAAACATGTAAAAGGAAATCACAGAATGAGAGGAAAAATTTCCACTCTTTTTGGCCTATTATTTTCTTTCTAAACATGTAAAAAAGAAATCAGAGAACGAGAGGAAAACTCAACTTTTTCCCTGATATTCATTTCAGACATAATTCAGTTCAACAAAAGAACAGAGAGTTTGTTTCTGTGTGTTCGAGGCACCGATTTCTACTTATTATCTTACTTCAGCAGTCATAATTTGCACCAACCATGAATTCCAAATGAGTATTAGTTTATCAAGACTGTCTTATCTCAAAGTAAAATTTTTCAATATTATCATGTAGATTTCCATATTTGGCTTGGTAGATTATACTCACGATGTTTTAAAATATTAAGGAACAATCATAAATTTAGTGACTGGACTTTGTCCATTTCTCTATTTAAGAGTATCAACTTTATTTTTTTACTAATCAAATATCTAAACTAATATTTAAAAAAAAAAAAAGAAGAAGAAGAAGAATTGAGTGAATTTGGCCGGAATTTACTGATGGAAGATCAAATTGAACTATTTGACCCAATTCCTTCATTTATTTGTTTCCCCACACCGTTACCTTTCTTTCTTATTTCTTGCTCTTTTTTTTTTTTCTGATTTTGTTTTGAATATAAAGAAAATTATATGTGATCTTTTTAGACGATTTTTAAAGACAAGATATAAGACAACAAAAAAAAATAAAAAATTGAAAAGACGAGATGAATTGAATAAATATTTAAGTTTAATATCATTTATTGAGTAAAATTGTTTATTTGCAAAACTTTGTCCAGACACTAAATTGAACTAGAAAAAACTCATGGAGAAAATTATCCAGAGAAAGATCCAAAAAAATATATAATAAATTATTGAAAAAACTGAGCAACTTACTAGCATCATCGGAATCAAACAAAGTTCTACGGCTCTCTTGTCCCAATTCTATAATCTCTTTGTAATTAAACACGGGAACCCCTTTCATTCCATCAATAGCCAATTGTGATTTTTCTCCCCAAAGTAGAATGATAAAACTTACAACTGCCTTGGAACAAAATGTTTCCGAAATTCGATTGAACAATTCAGGATTGTCTATTGCAAGTACAACACTGCAGTAATCAGACTGGACAAAATCAGCAACATCACCAATGCCATTACACATTGAAAACAGAAGAAATCCACAATACCAAAACAAAGATGAATCTCAACCACGTGCACCTCTTTAAAAGCCTATGATTAGAAACCTTAATGATGTAAGAATAGGACAATATAGCAAGAAGTTCAAATGCAAAGATTTGTTCTTAAACACACAAGCACTCCCGCAGTTCAAAGACTCCTAACCATTGTAAATACTGCACAATGCTAAAGTCTCAATGTAAACTTCCTTCCACAAAACCTTTAAAATTTATTTCAGGCAATACCAAACTCTTGCCACTGTCAACACGCTTGTCCCCACCCCCAAACCTCCCCAAGAGAAACAAAATAAAAAGTAGAACGAAAAAGAAAGCCATTTCCAAATAGAGAAAGAAATAAATACCACAATGAAAGAAGAAAAAAGGTTACAATGAGACCCATTGCCCTTCTAACACAGAAAACAAAGATGAATCAGTAATGCCTATTGCCCCTCTAACACAGATACTGCGCCCTTGCTTTCCTTAGAACAAAACAAAGAAAACATTGCTTAGATTTCTCAACTCTCTCAGATACACTGAATAAAGAAAGAAGTCAAATTCCAAATATCCATCTATTCAAAGCACTTATAAACTAGAAGAGTTCAAGGTAGTATACAAATATCACCTAAGAAAAACTTGAAAAGTCACACAATTTACGAAAATTTGAAATATGATATTAGCCCAGAAGACCCTATAATTTCTTCCCTCTTTTCCTACATCACCATCATGCTCCCTTTCCATTCTGTCCCTCCTTTTTTCTACCCTCCACAAGCCCTGCCACTCCTTTCTATTTTTTGCAGTATTTCCCACCATGATGGATTTATCTAGGGGTGTCCAAAACATCCAGCTGAACAGAATTGACCCATGTTGGTTCGGTTCTGTCAGTCCACTGGCTTCATTGGTTTGAACTGAAGTTATTAGTGGTTCGGCTCAGTTTTGCAGAAACTAATCGGTTAGGCTTAAAACCAACATGAAATGGTAAAACCCAATCAAACCAACTGGTTCAGTTCGAGTCGGTTCAGTTCAGATGCCAATTTTGGTTCAGTTCAGTTCAATCAGAAAATTTCTTTAGCTGACAGTTTGCTCACCCCTAGATTTCTCTCTCACATTCATGTATAACTCAATTCTTTAACTTCTACCTATTTGAACAATACATGCATGAATCAGATCCTTCCCTTCTATGTTAGGCCTTGATATATCTAACTTACAAGTCTCCAAAAGATTAAGCAGAGTACTCAAATCCGCCCAAACATTTTAAACAGCTCATTGGCAACAATAAATAAATTACCTATAAATATTAAGTCAAGCTTATTGATACTCTATTTTTGAATATCACAAACACAAGCAGAACAAGGAAAGGAATACATTGAAAGGGAAAATCTTTTTCCACAAACCTTTCAGAGTGAGTGTATATTTGTAATAGCTCTTCAACAGAAGATCTAGATCCCCTTACAACATTAATTGCTCCCATAGCCATCATACCTAGGACAAAATAAGCATTAAGATTCGAACGCAAATATACAACTGAAGATATGTATGATAAAAGTTCCATAAATTGACACTATTTTTTTGCATAAAGCAAAATGTGAATCAAGAAGCCAACAATGTTGCTTTACAGGTATCCTATGACAGTATAGCGGAGCAATCCTTTAAATATTAGTGAGGATATAGCTATGAATAGAACACAATGAAGACAAAAGATTCATATAGGAGATAGTTAGTTGTTGTTGCTTATCTTATGCTTTATTCTATTATTAATATATCAAATGATCCTAAATTCACCTTTCAAAAAAAGTTTCTATTTCAAAACTTTCCCAGCTTATATTTTCTTTGGATTGCTGTTAATTTGATCAGAGTGAATATTAGAAACAAAAGATTCATATAGCCAAACACAACTAGTTTTGGACTAGGGCTTAATTGTTGATGTTGTTGGGGCGAGGGAACTGTCAGGGTTTGAACAATTGACATCCAGCACTATGAAACAGGCATTCAACCACTGAACTCCTAGCCCAGTGGTAAATAGGCATATTAACACTACAATAATTGATATCACGTTTGTTTTCCACACTACCAACAATTGATTGCCACAAGAAAGAGGAAATATAGATCCATCGTACCGAAATGTTGTTGATAAATTATAAGTTCTAAAAGAAACAAAGTGTTTACAGTAAATATCCTAGTTTCTAATGGATTCCATATCACCAATAGCGAATCAAATTTTATTAGCCAAACAGAATGCCAAGAGTTTCACTTGTTAGGAGGCAGTACCAGAGCCTTTAATTGTGAATTTTTTACACCCTAAATTCATATAGAATTTGATAACAGCATAGATATAGAATAACACAAAAATGGTTTGCAAGCAGAATTTTTAAGCCTTCTGTTATGGTCCCGGCTAACGGATCTAGTTATGGGTCGATGGGTAGTAGGAG
>CANUEP010189086.1:0-28455 GCA_947857235.1 Jatropha podagrica | reverse complement strand
TTTCTACAAGATATAATCTGAAGGAATCAACAGTATTAAGTCCCTTGTAGTATACTTAGTAAGCATTTATAAGACTTAAGGGCTTATTAAGTACATTACGGGCGACATGCCATGTCTTACAGTAAGGTAAGGTGTGACACTCATGCCCAAATAGGAACCTTGCCTAAAACTCTTCCTATAAAAGGCAACTCATCCCCCTCTTCCAAAACACATCTTTCTTACACACAACTTGAAAACACTTTCATCCACACTCTCTACACTCAACTCTCTCTTCCCTCTCTCACCAATACTCTCCTACACCACTCAAGCACCTCTCCCTCTACAACCTTCTCCCCATCCCTCTCATCCTTCGTTCTTAACCTTCTCCTTCTACCATACCTCTCTCCTACCTTCTCTTAGATATTATTATGTACTAGTACTTGTAATAGTAGAAGTTTGTAATCATTAGAAGTTGTAGTAATTTAGTAAGAAGTTATCCTGGCAGGAGTCTAATTTTCTGATGGTTACCTATAGGTAGTCTTGGTAGGAATCTAATTGTCTGATGGTGACCTCATTTGACCCTATAGGTAGCCTTGTGAGGAGTCCAATTATCTAATGGAGGCCTCATTTGACCTTGTAAATAGTCCTGGCAGGAGTCTGATTGTCTGATGGTGACTTCTTGTAACCCAATAGATAGTCCTGGTAGAAGTTTGATTGTCTGATGGTGACGTTCTTTGACCCTATAGGTGGTCCAAGTAGAAGTCTAATTGTTTGATGGAGGCCTCCTTTGACCCTATAAGTAGTCCTGGCAAGAAGTTGATTGTTTGAAAATTGTCGTTTTACTCCTGGTTATCGAGAAAACTGATCTTCTGCCTTGGTGGCCTGGTCTCAGCTCTGATTGAAGCTTCAACCTCCTATAACCCTATAGATAGTCCCAAAAGGAGTCTGATTGGCCTGAAAATCCTATTATGAGTTTAAAAGCTTCTGAAGTTAGTCTAGAAACCTTATTGATAGCCAGAACACCCTAGTAGTTGATATGAAAACCCTATTTTAAGTCTGAGTATTCCATTGGTGTGTGAACACCCTAATAGTTGGTCTGAACTTGGTTTGAAAACCCTATTTTAAGTTTGAATACTACTGTAGTTAGTTAGTTTGAAAACCCTGTTTTAAGTCTAAATACTTCTGGAGTTGGTTTAAAACCCTAGTAGTTAGTATAAAAACTTTGTTTTAAGCCTGAATGCTTTTGGAGTTGGATAAAAACCCTGGTAGTTGGTCTAAATATCCTACTTTAAGTTGAATGCTTTTGAAGTTGGTATGAAAACCTTGGTAATGGTCTGAATGGTGCTGAAGTTGGTCTTAAAACCCTATTTTAAGCCTAAATGCTTCTAGAATTGGTTTAAAAACCCCATTTACTATCTGAAAACTTCTATAGTTGGTCTGAAAACCTTGTTTCTTATTCATTTCACTGGGTGCCATGTTTGAATTGTGATTACAATCCTTCCTATTAAATACATTCTACCCATAAATTCCTTATATATTCCCATTTCCCATTTAATAAATAAAAATCAAATTATTACAAATTTCTTGAATAAATTACATAGCTCAGAATATTATAGCAAATAAAACAACAAATTATATCAAATTCAAACACTCAAACAATATTATATATGCAAATATTAATCAAAAATATCAAAACACAAATATTAGTCAAATAAATGATAAATAATCATAAAATAAATAGTAAATAGTAAAAACTAAAAATGGCAGAATGTAAATTAACGTAAGAGTTGGAATTTTTAGTGATGTTAGTAGATTAAATAAACAACATAAATATTGAAGAATAATAATTAAATGCGCATAAATAAATAATTGCAAAACTAAAAATATAACAATTTTAATATTGTTTCAAGCTCAGGATCACAATGATCATCATGTTAGATAAACAAAATTCACAAATCCTTACAAGAAACAAGATTAAAATTGTTAACATGCTCATCTATATCAAATATGGGTTTTCAACCCTTAGGCCTTAACCCACTTTGATCTTAGAATTTAGGCACCATTTGATGATTTTTATGTTGTTTCTCTTTTGGAACTTACAGACTAACACCATTGGAAGTGAATCAAGTCCCCTTCCAAGGTAAATGAAGCCTATAATTACCGAAAGATCGAATGTAGAAGTGGTTGGACAGCAAATTAGACCTTTCTGGGTGCCTTAAAGAAGGGTGCCTAGCCTTAGCACTAAGGCGTGCACCTTCATCGTGGGTTTGGGCGCCTTCCTCAAGGCGTGGATGCCTTCTTGGGTGCCTTCATTGCCCAACAATGCGGCCAAACTTGCTGTGAAATTGAGTTTTTACATGTTTCTCTCGTAAAAACACAGTTTCTTAGAGTTATGAGGCAGAAAATGAACTGAAAATCAAAATAGAATGAAGTTTAGACTCTTAGTTACCATGTCTTGAAGGAAAATTCTTGATTTGTTTGAAGTTGATGAAGAACGCCTCAAGAAACTAATAAAAACCCCTAAAGATTTTTATGAAGAACTTGAGTTTAGATTGTGTTTTTGATTTTTTTTCTTTTTTGGATTTGTTGTTTTTGTGTTTTTGGTATTGATTTTCTCTCAACTCACAATTACCTAACCAATAAAAATGCCAACTCTTTAACCCTAGAATTAGAGATGAATTTTTAGGCAAATGGGTGTTCTGGCACTATTCACTGCCCATGTGGCATGCGGGCCCCACTTGTGGGTCCTATGAACAATTCGATTTTTGATTTTTCATGAAATCGGTTCATATGGTATGTGTATCGATGTAAGTCATGAAAATTGATCACATGTGCACCTGGGACGCATTTTTGGCCCTGTTTCGGTACGAACCCCGAAAACGTAAAAACGATCCAATGGATTCAGTTTCTTAACCTAGGATTACTAGTTTAAGAATCGAGTCAATCGGACGTTCCGAACTCATTCTACCACGAGAAATGTCATCAGCATTGATGGGACCACTAAGGATCACTTATGGGCCCAATAAGTGGGCCCCACTAGGGCCATTGTGAGCCCCACCAGCAAACAGACCTGATTTTTATGAAATTGATCCGAGTGATGCACAGACTATCGTAGGACACCAAGACGCATCCCAAGCAAACCCGAAATGCGCTTTTGGGTCCCGTTTTGCCAAAAATATGAAAAAGGTGCTAATGGTTGCACTTTCTAGACTCGGATCATTGCTTCGAGATCAAGTTCCTTGGGGTCTTCAACCTCTTTTTAGCAGTAAGGCTATCATCATCGAGTCTATTTTTGGAGCAAAAATTGATCGTCTACAGTTTGCCCCCATATTGATAATATTTTGCTTTTTAAGCAACATTTTATCAAAATGTAAAGTAGATGCGTAAGTGGTAAAGTGCTTACCTAGTTTGCATCCTTTCGATGGCTTGATTTGAAAGTTACCAACTTTGTTGGGGATTTTGAGTAGTTTCACTCCCAATGTCGACTTGATGCCCCACAATGGGACGACTTGAACAGGGCCACTCCCATTTTGGAGGGACATCACTTTGGGCGGCTTGAACGTTGTACACCTGAAACACAATACTAAGTGATTTATGTCAGATGATGGTCTAAATAAAGTGCAGTGTGCCAAAAGGCGGTTAAATTCTAGAATGCTCCCAGTAGGGAGGTTGTCCTTTTTGGATGGTGCGATGCGCCAAACGGCAGCGTAGAATTTTGGAATGTTCCCCGTAGGGAAGTGGTCCTTTTTAAATGGTGCGCCACATTTCAATGACTTGATTTGAAAATCCTCGTTTTGCGAGGCACCTCAGTCAAAGGACTTGATTTGAAAATCCTCGCTGTGCAAGGTTCCTCACTTAGAGGACTTTATTTGAAAATTCTCATTGTGCGAGGTGCTTAAGTTAGAGGACTTGGTTTGGAAATCCTCACCTTCGCGAGGTGCCTCAGTTAGAGGACTTGATTTGAAAATCATCACTGTCTAAGGTGCCTTAGTTAGAGGACTTGGTTTGAAAACCCTCGCTTTGCGAGGTGCCTCAGTTAGAGGACTTGATTTGCCTCAATTAGAGCACTTGGTTTGGAAATCCTCGCTGTGTGAGGTGCATCAGTTAAACATCTTGATTGATTTAATTTGACCAACCCAAGGGGACTTAAGGTGAGCCACTACGAGATCGCTAAAATGGCTTGCCTCTTGGGGAATTACGGTGAGCCTCTGTGAGACTGCTAAAATGGCCTGCCTCTTAGGGACATTTGGTGAGCCTCTATGAGACCACTAAAATGACTAGCCTCTTGGGGACTTACGATGAGCCTTTGCGAGATCACTAAAATGACCGATCTCTTGGCGACTTACGGTGAGCCGCTATGAGACCACTAAAATGATCGACCTCTTGGGGACTTACGGTGAGCCTCTGCGAGACTGCAAAAATGATCGGCCTCTTGGGGACTTATGGTGAGCCTCTGCAAGACCACTAAAATGACTTGCCTCTTGAGGACTTACAGCGCGCCACATGGGACGCCTGATTGAATTGACCAGTGCGTGTCTGTGTTGAACACATGAGTTTATATTAAAATAAAGTCGAGAAAACTTACCTGCAACTGAGGGATTCCATCTCTGGCCAATGGTGATGTCTCTACTTTGGTGACGAGTTAAGACATTATTTTGTGGCTAGTTGTGTAGTCGTTGCCTATGAGGTCTTTACTCATGTTCTGTCATCAAGAGAGGCTTCCTTATTTGGTGCCTGCTACGTTTGCCATAGGGAGGCAGTTTGGCTCGTACCTCTGGGGTCAATTTTGGAGCTTCCTTCAATGGGCTCTGCCTCTGTTTGTTCTTATGGATTCTTCTCATGGGGTTTGCCCTAATTCATTCTTCTGATCCTTATTGTTGGCACTACATTCATTTTGAACTTCTTTATGTTATGGGCCTTGCGCCATTTTATTCTTCTTATTATGCCTTGTTATGGGCTCGCCTAACTGCTTTTGATTACTCCTCTGATTTCTTCTTATTGTGGGTTTTGCCCTAGTTTATTGTTCTTTAGCCTCTTATCGCTAGTCTTTACTCGAGTTTATTCTGATTTATTATTTTTGTCACGGGCTTTGCCCCAGTTTATTCTTCGTCTATTTCTTGTTTTGGAGCTTGCTCTAAATTATTCTGAATGACTTTTCATTATGGGCTTTGCCCCAATTTATTCTTGTATATTGCTCATTTTAGAGCTTACTCTAGCTTGTTCTGAATGGCTTTTCATTGTGGGCTCTACCCTAGTTTATTCTTCTATTTCTAGTTACTATGGGCTCACCCCAATCTGCTCTGGATTGCCTTTACTTGTGGGCTTTGCCCCAATTTATTCTTCAATTTTTTTTTTCGGCCTATCTTAGGTCTGAGCTGGGTTATTTGAAATGCTTCTTATAGCAAGCTTTCATTCCACTTTATCTTTTGAAGCTGATTATGGTGCATTGTAGACTTACCATCTTTCACGAGTATGGGCGTTAAACCTTAGGGATTGGGCCAATTGTGAGAAGTGGAAACAGCTATCGAGATTGTCTCAGGTCCTATAAATTTTGAAACAAAGACATTGCAAGAAATTCTATGCATGAATGACATGTATGTATGATATGCAACTCTAATGCCAAATCTTATGATGCAACGGGCTCGTATGGTTCGTCAGTTTAAGGACTGAAAAGCTCATTCTGATCGTGGTGTCCAGTAAAAGTAAAGGCATGAAGTACTAGCTTCTAGGAGTGTTGAGACTGGGGAAAAATCTTGATGGTTCCTCATAATGAATTCAAAGCCCCGTCATCCAATTTTTGACACTCTGAGTGAGTAGTTCATCATCATCACGATAAGAAGTTCATTACCGGTGAGATTACTATGGTTCTCTGACTTGATTCAGATCATGCCTCATTTGTCCTTTCCTTATTCAAAATTCCCTCCACCATCATCACATCAGATGGACCAAAAGTAGGTATTTTGTTGTCGTTATTCTCATCGAAGTGGACACAGAGCTTAGATTATTATGTCTGTTTCAATTGCCAGCTGTTTTCTTCTTCACCGTGAGCCAATGCTCCATACAAACATGTTGTGATTATGTTCCGCTTCTTGTTATTTCCCTTTTAACTTAGTTAAGGGATCACTTCAAAATTTTAGAATATGCCAATAGTCAATATCAAATGCACTGATTTTTGCCTAAGCTATTCTTTCAAGTCTTCGACTTAGCGAGCTTTTCTCTTTTATTCTTTCATTCACCCTAACTTTTGTCTAGGTCGCCTTTTCAAGTTTTTGACTTAGCGGGCTTCTTTCTCTTTTGTTCGCCCTAATTTTTGCCTAAGTTGCCCCTCTTGGGTTTCCAACTTAGCGGGATCTCTTTTTCAATGCTCTAACTTTTGCCTAAGTCATCCCCTCGAATTTTTAACTTAGCGAACTTTCTGCCCCTTTTTTTTTTTACTTGACTTGTGACATATTCATTACTTTATGTGAGTAAAAAGCTTGAGAGGTTAAGGTTACCATTAGGCTAACTGCTACGAGTCGCAGCACTCCACTTGGCATTAGAGACATCTATTCAGAATTCCAATAGGAAAAATGAGAAATCCTTTTCCAAGCATCACTACTGCATGTCGCAGATGGATCTGCCTATGAAGGTTTCGACAGTATATCGCTGTGCCCTTATACATCCTTCATATGCTCCTTTGTGGATCAACAATAGCTATGGCCTATTATTCAAGTCATTTGACTAGATGATATGAATTCATCAGTCTGCTCTGAGTTAAACCCTTTTGAGAGGAGGCTTCATTACATATGGATCCTTATCCCTCATTATCTTCGCCTGTCAAAGTGGTATCATTACTCGTTCTTCTAAAAGAGTTAACGCTTCAAATGCAAATGCCATCAATGTGCTGACTGTTTATATCTTGGTAGGACTTAACAAATGGATGCCTTAGAAAATTATGCTTGAAATGCAATGCATAATGATTTTACTTGAAATGTTTGAAATATTTATTTCTTATTCCATATCAACAATGTAAATTCACATCATTTGCATAATGACAAGGACTGAACACATCAAGCTTTAAAGTTAATAAAAGCACAAAGGTTGAATTTAATCAATTAGGCTTTGCCAAAAATGTTCGTCTTAAACGTACCATTTCTTCGACCTATCTAGATTGACAAATCTTATGAGTCATCACCTTCTAGATCCAGAACCTACATTATGTCTATTAAAAGCATTCTCCTGATCATGAATGGATCTTCCTTAACAAACTTGAATTCTTCCTTGGGTCATGAATATTTGGCCTTGTCTGTTTCAGGACCAAATCTCATGCTCTTCATAACTTTCGGATGGATTCTCTTATTTGAAGTGTCTAGTCATCCTTCTTTCCCCCAATTGATCCATGAAGAAGGCATTAGGTCTCCTTCCATTTGAGAGAACTAATTGTTGATAATGGCTTTTGGCCCAATAGCATTCTAGTGCCCTGAATTTCATCATTTCATGCATGGAAATTCCTTAAGTCGCCCTTGTGGGTTTTCAACTTAACGAGCTTTTTTTTTTTGTGCTCTGATTTCTACTTAAGTCATCCTTTGTGGGTTTTTGACTTAACGAGCCTTTTTTATTCTTTTATTTTTATTTATTTTAAATTATGGCTTGCATTGCTCGATTTTCTTTCGAATGACGTGGAGATAACTATTGATGCTCTGTCCTTATATTTTCAGTTCTGTTTCATTTGGGGTTGAACTTCATAATGGGAGGTGCATACCTCTAAAGAAGATTCTTTTGGCGAATTTAGACATTTGCCGGCATTGTTGCTCTTCAAAGAATTTGAGCCCATTGGAACTCAATGGTGAGATCTTACCAGCAATGTCTATTCCCCAATTTGTAGAATGTTGTGGCTAGCTTGTTCAAGATAATAGTAAACCACTTCTTGAAATTCAACATCAATTTGATTGGCCATGTCTTTTTAATCTTCTTCACCCACTTTATTCTTAATCTTTTGTCTTCAATTCATTGGTCGGACCTTGTGAATGTGTGTGAAGACTCCCTTACTATACTCGAGCATGTCTTTAGAATTCGAAGCTTAAGTTTCACATTTAGGTTTTGGCCCAAAGAATAAACTTTATTTTGTGTTAATATTAAATTCAAGCATGTGTAATAACTCTATATCAAGAATGGATATGAGCCTATCGACTATGATGAATGGAATTGTTTAAGAAAGAAATGAAACATGACAAGCCAAAGTAGAATGCATTTCTAATTAAATAGCATGGATAGTTTATCATAACCATATTCATTATTGACAAAACAAACATATCAGCAAAAACTTTTGCCTATTCCTCGATGCAGGCCCTTACTATTTTCAATAGTCATCCACCAGGGTCCTACTCCTCCTTATTGACATTCGCTTTCTTTTTAGTGCCCACCTCTTCTTAGTCCTAAGTAGCATGTCCTTCTTCTTGGTCTTCTTCCATCTCGAATTCAACCAGCACCTCCTCAGGAGTCTTTCCAAATTCAACCATGTTCAAGTTATATAAAGATGGCCCATTTGTAAAATATATGAGGTGGATTAACTCTCCTGCTGGGCCTTGATTCTTCCAGATCAATAATCTTACCACTATCGATCAAATCCTGGATCTCATGTCACAATTGAAAACACTTATCGGTGATGTGACCCTTGGTTTGATGAAAATGGCAGTATAAACTATGGTCGAAATTCTTCAACAAAGGAACGGAAGAGGTTTCAAGGTGAGTGGTTCTAGCAACCCTGCTACTTTTAGTTTTTCAAATGCACGAGAAAGAGGGGTGCCAAAGCTGGAAAACCTTCTACATGGTACGTTGGAAGCTCCTAAATCAAGAGCAGCTATTGTGGTATTTTTATTGCTATTCAGGTCTTTGTTTGACTAACTAAGCCCTTGAAATCCAGATTCGTTGAAGTTTTCAGTATGATTTCCATACTTCTCATCCTCCCTAATTTTATCTTCAATGGTTGTTCCCACTTTATAGACTTGTGAGAACTCGGATAGAGGCATATAGTACAGCTTCACATGGAACGTTAGCAAAGTCCCCTCGATAAAGATTTTTATCTGCTCTTTGGTATCAGTCTTGTTCTTCATTTGAGTGACTTGAGTTCTCCACCTAGCCATGTAATCTGTGAAGAATTCATCATGCTTCTGTACAGTTGCTTCAAGATCCCTCAGATCGATGCCTATCTGAAGATTATAGGCATACTCTTTAAGAAATATATTGGTCAGTTCGCCCTAGTTTCTCTGGAATTTCATATCCAATTTGTAGTACCATATTTGAGTAGATCCAATCAAAGACATTGGGAACATTTTCAAAATTTCCTTTGATGGTAGTCCCGTTAATTCCATGATTGATTTGTACTGTAGAAGGTGTACCTTTGGGTCACCAGTCCGATCGTACTTTGCTACTTTTGGCATATAATAAGCCACTGGAATCGTTTGTCTTAGTTCAAGTTCCCCATCCTCATCATCATCCAATTCCATATGTTGATCCATGCCTTTGGACCTCATGAAAGCACGTAGTTTTTCAAGCTTCTCGAGTTTTTCTGAGACACCCGGCTCGAGTTCAGTCTACTTGGTAGATATCTGCCTGAAAAACTTCTCATCTTGCCAAGTATCGTCAACTTGTTCTTCATTCATGGACTCATCGTCGGCTTCTCTGGCATCTTCTTCAACTACCACCTTCTCTTTTCCCTTATAAGATCTTATGAGTTTTGATTCAAGTATTTCTCTTCAATCTTTCTCTTTTCATACTTTGAACAATGAAACCGAAGCATGACAGAATACACCTATATGGCTGCAAGAAAATAAGTTAATTGATGTATGTATGCAACACAACACACATATAGCAAGTATATACAAACAAACCGAAAGGCAGTAAGGAAATGCATGACCTCCACCCTTATAACTCCTGCACATGATTCATGGTCTATAGTCTCTTCTATTCTTAGGACATTTGCGTTAGGCCCATAACCAACATGGGGTTTTGAACCTGACGTCTCTCACATTTATTTGATAAATGTATCAGATAGATATTAT
This sequence comes from Jatropha podagrica, assembly GCA_947857235.1. Taxonomy (NCBI): domain Eukaryota; kingdom Viridiplantae; phylum Streptophyta; class Magnoliopsida; order Malpighiales; family Euphorbiaceae; genus Jatropha; species Jatropha podagrica. The sequence goes on along the minus strand of CANUEP010189086.1, from coordinate 18,436 downwards.
TGTGTATGTGTCCTAAGAGGAAAGAACTATGGTCCACTACGTGAGCTTAAACCGAGTATGCAAAGTCTTGTGTTCCATAAGTGAGAGTTGGTTGTTTCCTCCCATTTACTTTGTGTAACACTCACCACTGAATCCCGAAGGACCCAAAGATAAGCGCCACATTCGGTGCTAGAGCACCGTCTTATCTTACTTAATAATTCTAAATTATGTATTAGAAGTGGCTAAATTTTCATAAAGGGGTAAGTAATATTTTTTTTTAAATAAAAGCTTAAGAAAATTTCTACGGAAAATCCGCAAGAGTTTCCCCTAAAAATCAACTTGCCACTCAAAGAAAACAGAAACACTTCCAATATTTATTTCTCCAAATCCCAAAACTCGAAATCAACATAATAAATCACGCAACACTTCCAAATATTCATATCAATCAACTTAGGTTCTATCATAACATGATATCATCCATTCAAATATTTAATTTCTTACGATCATTCACTTTAAAATTCACAATAAGATAAAATGTCTTAATTAATCACAAATCTCATTAATTTACAAACTCAATATATATATGACTCAATCTCTTACAATATTTTTATACATGCCATAATATATCCTATACATGTCCTATCCAAATATATTTTCCTTCTCTGATGTTATGCATCTAGTCCTCGAGTAGCACCTATTGTCCCTAACCTGCGCGTCATAAAAATCGACGCGCTGAGTATATTACTCAGTGGTGCTAAATAACTTACTAGTACAATAAATAAGGGCGCCTAAGCAACAAACTTAAAATATAATTTCAAATACTCAAATCAAATACAAAAATATCGAAAGTACACAAATCAAATTAAGATATTTCGAAAATCATAAATAAGTTCATTCTTAAGAATAAATTCATAGTTTGACAAATATAAGGAAAAATTCCACAAATATAGATATATTTCCACTTTCTTTTATAACAGAACAGAGTTTATTCTTAGTTAAAGGCTTATACGTATATTGAGAGGAATATAATCAAATTTGATTTCAGATATATCAGAGACAGCGATGTGGCCTGTGAAAGCACCACCAGACACAGAGACGTGGCCTGTGAAAGTGCCACCAGAGAAAGAGATGTGACTTGTGAAAGCGTCACTAGGGTATAATAAGTGCATCCGCTTTTTCAGAGAGGCATCCAAAGCCAAGCATATGATCATAGCTCATAATATAACATAAGGCTGATAGCCTAGCATGCTCATCTTGCAAAGTAAATCTCATCTTTCTATATTGCAACCATGCATACTTGAGCCCAAAACAAAATAATTTCTTTATAAATAATCTTATTTCATATGCAAGATTTCTCAGTGAAACATCTCATAACTTAATACTTATTATTTTAAAATTTCTTAACTTACAACTTGTAAAAATCCAACAAAACCTACTTATGTTCCAAACAAAAAAAAAAAATACTTTCACAATACACATATATACTTAGCTTAAAATACCTAAAACCAATATTTAGCAAAACATTTCAAGCCTACACATTTTTACTTCAAAATAACTTAACTTACAACTTCAAAATATTATTCAATTTTCATACTTATACTTATCAAATATATATGTATGTATAGCTTAAACTTATGTAAAAACCACCATTTAGAAAAGAAAACAAAAACATGCCTTACCACCCTAAGGTGGTTCAGCCTCTTTAGGTCAATAAAGGGGAAAGAACTCCCTTCTATAAAACACCATAATTTAAGCTAAAAGTACTTAAACAAAACATTAAAACCATCACTCAAAAGCATTTAGTCGTAAAACTCATCTTTTCACTTTCAAACCTTCTTTAAGTCTTAAAAAAGTACTTAAACATTAAAATACTAAGTAGTGGTACCAGTTAGCAATCTAGTAGTTATTATTCATAATTTTAGAAATCAGGGCGTCACAACTCCTCCCCCCTTAAGGAAATTTCATCCTCGAAAGTTACCTGAGTAAAACAGGTGAGGATGCTAAGCTTGCATGATCTCTTCGCTCTCCCAGGTAACTTCTTCTATTTCATGGTTTCGCCACATGATTTTAACAAGAGGAATTTTCTTGCTTCTCAATTCCCTGACTTCTCTTGCCAAGATTTTATCGATTCTTCCTCATAAGTCAAGTCAAGCTGAATGGTAACTAATTCAGCCGCTATCACGTGCGAAGGATCCGACCTGTATTTTCTCAACATCGACACATGGAAGACATTATGGATCTTGTCCAAATCCGGAGGTAAAGCCAGTCGGTATGCCAATGGACCCATACGCTCTATGATCTCATGTGGGCCAATGAATCTAGGACCAAGCTTCCCTTTCCTTCCGAACCTCAGAACTTTCTTCCACGGTGATACTTTGAGGAATACTTGATCACCAACTGCATACTCGATGTCTTTCCTCCCCAAATCCACATAAGATTTTTGACAGTCAGATGCAACCTTTAGTCTATTCCTAATAATCATTACCTTCTCCTCTGCCTCTCTAAGCAAATCGGGCCCCACTATCTTACCCTCACTGAGTTTAGACCAACACAAGGGGGTTTTACACCTTCTTCTGTATAAAGCCTCGAACAGTGCCATTTTGATACCGGACTGATAACTATTATTATAAGCAAACTCTACCAGTTTAATATATTTCTCCCAGCTACCCTCAAAGTTAATGACACACACGCTGAGCATATCCTCTAGAATCTAAATTACCCTCTCTGACTATCCATCTATTTGAGGGTGAAAAGCTGTACTAAAATGTAGTTTAGTGCCTAAAGCCTCTTGTAGCTTCTTCCAAAATCTGGAAGTAAACCTTGGATCTCTATCCGAGATGATAGATGAAGGCACACCATGCAGTCTCACAATCTCATCAAGATACAATTGTGCATACTACTCTAAGGTAAAATCAGTCCTCACAGGAAGGAAGTGGGCTAATTTAGTCAATCAATCAATTACAACCCAAATAGCATCTTTCTTCCTTGGAGTCATCGGTAATCCAGTCACGAAGTCCATAGCTATTCTATCCCATTTTCACCTAGGTATAGAGATAGGATGCATCAAACCTAGATGGAAATTGGTGCTCTGCCTTAACTTATTGACATGTTAAGCATATGGATATAAACTTCGTGATTTCTCTCTTCATCACTGGCCACCAAAAATGAATTTTCAAATCCTAATACATTCTATTACTACCAGGATGCATGGCATACAGACTATTATGAGCTTGTTCCATGATGTTCTTCCTCAAATCTGGAACCTTTGGTACACAAATCTGACCCCCAAAATATGGACAACCATCTTCTCTGATTACAAAGCCTTTCTTCTTTCCTTCCCGAACCAAACCTTTCCATAAGGAAATTTTCTCATCATGCAGTTGGGCTTCTTGAATCTACTGAATAAAGGTAGGCTTGATTCTCATTTTGGCCTCAATCACCCCATCACTAGTTATCAACAAGTGTGTATTCATCACTCATAGAGCTACCAAAGATTTCCTACTAAGTGCATCTGCAACTACATTTGCCTTGCTAGGATAGTAATCAATAGTGACATCATAGTCCTTCAGTAACTCAACCCATCTCTGTTGTCGTAAATTAAGCTCCCTTTGAGTGAGCAAATATTTAAGACTCTTATGATCAATAAAGAGTCTACATTTCTCCCTATATAAATAATGCCTCTAGATTTTTAATACGAAAATAATGGCTGCTAACTCCAAGTCATGAGTAGGGTAGTTCTTTTCATGTGGCTTCAATTGCCTTGATGCATAAGCAACTACCTGTCCTTCCTGTATGAGTACACAACCAAGTCCGTTAAAGGAAGCATCACTATGAACATCATATACCTTGCCCAGCTCAGGCTGGATTAACACTGGTGCTTTTGTCAGCATCTTCTTTAATTGGTTGAAACTAGCTTGACATTTCTCTGTCCATTCAAACTTGACATCTTTATGAAGTAACCTTGTCATAGGGCAGCAATGAGTGAAAACCCCTTGACAAAGCGCCTATATTATCTCGCTAAGCCTCAAAAGCTTTTGATTTTTGCAACATTTCTAGGCGGTTGCTAGTTGACCACTGCTTCAATCTTCTTAAGATCAACCTTGACACCCCTAGCTAATATAACATGCCCTAGAAAAGCCAACTCGATTAACCAAAATTCACATTTGTTGAATTTAGCATATAACTATTTTTCCTTAGAGTTTACAGTATCGTCCTCAAATGAACATCATGATCAGCTACAATTTGTGAATATACCAATATGTCATCAATGAATACCACCACAAGTTGGTCAAAATATGGGTGGAAAACCCTGTTCATTAAATCCATGAATACAACTGGAGCATTAGTCAAGCTGAATTGCATCACTAAGAATTCATAATGCCCATATCGAGTTCAAAAGGCAGTTTTAGGCACATCTAACTCCTTACCCTCGATTGATGATATCCAGATCTCAAGTCAATCTTTGAAAAGACACAAGCCCCTCTTAACTTGTCAAACAAGTCGTGAATCCGTGGCAATGGATATTTATTCTTAATTGTCACTTTATTCAGCTGTCTGTAGTCGATGCAAAGCTGCATAGTTCCATCCTTCTTCTAAACAAACAGTACTGGGGCACCCCACGGAGATACACTAGGGAGGATAAAGCCTTTGTCCAACAACTCCTAAATCTGCACTTTCAGCTCCTTCAATTCTGTAGGTGTCATTCGATAGGGAGTAATAGATATCGGGGCGGTACCCTTCGATATTGAATTCAACTTCTCTATCTGTAGCTAGCCTTGGTAAATCCTCAGGAAACACATCAGCAAAATCCCTAACAGTCGATACATCTACCACACTCTGAGGTTCCCTTTTAAGCTCGAGCACACAGGCTAGTAAAGCCTGACATCCATATTGTATCATCTTGTTGGTGGTAGTAGCTGAGATGACATTGGAAAGAAAATCTTGCCTCTCTCCAACAAATACAATTTTGTAATGCCCCAAGATTTCATATCTTGAAATGGTATTATTTGAATGGGTTATGAATTGTATCACCAGAGAAAGAAATAATATTTTTTTTGGACTCGATAATGATATTGAGCATAATTAAATTGTGGAGTTAATTAGATTTTATGTGATTGATCTTAATTAATTAAATTTAAGATATAAATTTTCATGGCAAAGTAAGTAATAAATTATTGCTGAATAGTAGATTACCAGTTTGTGAATAGTAACACCAGTCTGAGACTTTGTATTATTTTTGTCTAGAAAAATTACTATTGATGCTTTATATTTTATTTAATATATTTGGAGTATGTTTATATGATTTAGGTGGGTAGAAAATATTTCACGAATATTTTTTAAGAATTTAAGTATTTAAGTATTTAATAAATAGTGTTTTCTAGTGTAGTATATTAAGAAAAATTGAGGAATTATTTTTATGGAGTTAAGATAATTAATTAGTGGAGTTTAATAATATTTGAAAGATAATTATTTGGTGAATATTTAGAGCCATTGGATGAGAATACTAGAGATTTAATCATAGCCATCCATTTGACATAAAATGAAGTTGCCAAGTTTGACTTTGCTACTTAAAATCTACAACTTATCCAAAACATTATTCTCTCTTCTTCTTCTTTTTATCCACCATTTTCTTCAATTTCTCTACCTTTAAACTACTTTGAAATTGATGAATTAAACTAAAGTTTAGTGATTAAACCTTAAGGATTAAGTAAAAGGAGTAAGAACTTGAAGAGATGCTTGAATTAATCGGGGAATTGTTTAATTGATTGTTTTTACATGATTTTCTACGTTTCCTAAGCATGATGAGATGCTTGAATGGGGAGAGAAACCTCTCCTTCCCCTTCATTTATGAATGGTCGAACCTCCTTAGGAGGAAGGACCTTGAGTTTTGCTTCAAGCTTTGGTTTTCTTTTAATGTTAATGTGTTTTTGAATGATTTGCAAGTATGGTAGAGTATATAGTTGGAAGGGAAACAACCCCAAATGATTTACAAGTATGGTAGAGTGTATAGTTGGAAGGGAAACAACCCCTTTCCTGCCACACCAAGAGTGGCCGAATCACTTAAGGTGAAAGGCCATTTGTTTTCTTGGGTTTTTATGCTTGAATTTGACTCTAATGAGTTTGATAATAAGTAAATTAGAGGTGGCTTAAACCTCTACTTTGAATTCTAGTGTTTAAGAGTTTTTCAAGACTTAAAGAAGGTTTTGAATGCGTAAGAATGGGTTTTAAGATTAATTATTTTAAGTAGCGACTTTGATTTAGTAATTAAGATTTTTTTATGGAGGAAACTATTCCCCCTTTATTTTAATAAAGAGGCCGAACCTCCATCTAGTTGGTAAGGCATGATTTCTCCCTTTTAAAGCTTGGTTTTAGTCTTTTTATGTTATTTTAAGTATATATATTTTGAGTATGTAAGCTTTGAATTCCACAGATATGAAAAATGAGAACTTTTGGCAAGTTGTAAGTCAAGAAAAGGCTTGGCTTATGTTTATTTTTCTTTCTTTAAGTTGGTTTTATGTATTTCATGATATATTGAGTATGTATATTTGATAAGTATAAGTTTTGATAAGTATGAGTATGAAAAATGGATAATATTTTGAAGTTATAAGTTAAGTTATTTTGAAGTAAAAATGTTTAGGCTTGGAAATGTTAATCTTTAAGTATTTTAAGCTATGTCTATAAAGGTATTATGAAAGTATGGTTTTTGCTTGGACATGAGTGGGTTTTGGTTGAATTTCACAAGTTGTAAGTTAAGGAATTTTGAAATAATAAGCACTAAGTTATGAAATATTTTGCTAAGGAATTATGTATAAGAAATAAGATTATTTGTGAAAGAATGGTTTTGTTTTGGGCTCAAGTATGCATGGTTGAAATGTGGTAAGATGAGGTTTATTTCGATTATGAGCATGCTCGGCTTATCAGGCCATTTTGCTATGTGAAAGCTATGATCATATGCTAGGGTTGTCAGCCCTTATGGATAAGCGGACACGCTTATCAACCGGTGATGCTTTCATAGGCCAATTTTCTAGTGGTGCTTTCACATACCACAATTGGTGGCACTTTCACATGCCAGTTTTTTGGTGGTGCTTTCACAAACCACAACCGGTGGCGCTTTCATAGGCCAAATTCTGTTTATGATATCTACGTAACCAAATATGCTTATATTTCTTTCAGAATACGTATGAGCCCTTAACTAATAATAATTCCTGTTCTATTATAAAAGAAAAATGGGAAAATATTTGTATTTACAAAATTTTCTTTATATTGGTCAAGTTATGAATTTATTTTTAGGAATGAATTTATTTTATGACTTCCGGAGTACTTTCACTTGATTTCTGCGTTTTCGATATTTTTATATCTTGTTTAAAGACTCATTTATGATTTTCGAAATATTTTATTTTGATTTGTACGTCTTCGGTATTTTTATATTTGATTTAAGTATTTTAAGATATATTATAAGTTTGTTGCTTAGGCAACCTCAATTATGGTATTTTTAAATTTTTTAGCACCACTGAGTTTTATACTCAATGTGTCGATTTTTATCACGTGTAGGTTAATAGCGGTGGGTGTTATACGAAGACCGGAGACTTAGCATTAGAGGAGAGATTTTATTTTGGGTAGGATATATATTAGGATATATATATATGGCATGCATAAAAATATTATAAGAGATTATAAACACTAAGTTTGTAAATTAATGAAGTATGTAATTAATTAAGAAATATCATTTTTATATGAATTCTAAGAGTATGCTTATTAGTAATTGATTATGAGAATGGATGACATCATAATGTGATAGTACCTAAAATTACTTATGTGGATATTTAAAAGTGTTGTGTGATTTATTATATTGATTTGGAGTTTTGGGGTTTGGAGGAATAAATATTGGAAGTGTATCTGTTTTCTTTGTGTGGCAAGTTGATTTTTAGGGAAAACTCTTGCGAAATTTTCGTAGGAATTTACTTAAGCTTTCATTTTAAACCTTGTCGTTAAAAAAAATATTTCTTGCCTCCTTATGAAAACTTGGTCACTTCTAATGTATGATTTAGATTATTAAGTAAGATAAGACGGTGTTTCGGCACCAAATGTGGCATTCGTCATCTGGTCCTCCGAGATTGGGCGTTAGGTGTTAAAACTTTCCTCTCCCAAAGGTGTCTGAAGGGTAATTCTCTTATGTCTACAATCTACCATCACCCCATGTCTGAATAACCAACCCATTCCCAAGATGACATTATATTTTCGGAATGGAAATTCGATCAAGTCCCCCAAGAAAACATGACTATGAATAATAATTGGATAGTCTCTATATACACGGTTCATAATAACACTACACGCCCTAAGGGATTTGTAACCTCTATTTTCTGATCTAAAGTGTCAACATGCAAACCACCCAAATCCCCCAGATGCATAGATAAATAAGAATGGATAAAACTTGGATCTATCAACACATGTACAAAGGTACTAAGAATAAAGAACGTACCCACTATCATATCTGGTTCATCCTACGCCTCCCTGCCTCTAATGGCATATAGTCTAGTTGGAGCTCTAGACACAGGTCTATCCACTGTTTTTGAAGCTACTCTTTGACCATCGGTACCAGTTGTACCTCTACTTTTGTTTTGAGGAGCTATAAGAGTAGATCTAGCAGATTGCTGATCAATCTCGACTACGGTCTTTGGGCAGTCCCGAATCATGTGCTCTATGGACCCACACCTCAAACAAGCTCCTATGGTCCTCCAGCAAATGCCTGGATGTTTCTTGCCACAAGAAACACAGGCTGGTAAGTCACCTCCACCACTACCACCTGCACTAGCCACTGAGGTAATTTGGGGAGTCTGTCTAAATGGCTGACTTTGACCCTATCCCTATCCTTACTTGTGCCCAGATGATGGGGGTCTTCTATGCCTCTTATTAGAGTTCTGAGCTATAAAAGTCTATCCAATCAGTGTACTGTGAAACCTCTTTTGCTGATTCCTCTGCCTACGGCTCTCTTGTTTATTTTTGATCTCCTTTAGCTCTAAGGCATTAGACACCAATGCTGATAGCTGAATGTGATGATGGGGAAGCAAACCAAACTCCAACTCATCATGAAGTCCTTTCCTAAACCATTTACATCTGTCCTTTTTAGTAGGTATGAGCTCAAAAGCATACTTGCTCAATCTTATGAACTCTCTTTCATACTCTGAGACTGTCATTCTTCCCTGTTTCAGCTCTCGGAACTCTGCCTTTCTCTGCTCGGCAAATAGTGCACCCACATACTTCTTCTTAAACTCTGCCAGAAAGAAATCCTAAGTTCTCTGTTCACCCTCGACTATCTTCGAAGTGGTAGACCACCAGTGGTAAGCTGCCTCCTTTAGTAGGGAAGTAGCATAGATCAAACTGTCAATAGGGGAACACTGCAATTGCTCTAACACTCTCTCTATGTTTTCTAGCCAAAACTCAGCAGCACTGACATCATCCTCCTTCATGCCCTTGAAATCCTCTACTCCATACTTATGCAATTTATCGATAGGGGGTCAAGGAACAATTATTGGAACCACGGGGGCCTGACCTACAACCGGCCTAAGAACATCTGCAAGCCGTTGTAGTAACACATCCTACCCTTTAGCCGTTGGACCATCAGTAGCAGGTCCGGCAGCTGACGCATGCTCACCTACAGAATCTCCAGCCTCGGAACCATTAAGAGGAACATGAATATTAACCTCCTCATCAGTAGCGTGCTGAGAAGTTGAAGACATCATATCAATCCTACAATTCATAAGATCTGTATCAGAGTAAGGTTCCATTCCAAACTAAAATAATGGCATGTGCTAATAGTGGTATAAAGCTCACTTTCAAATCTCACACCCAATCCCCAAAATGAGTTGAACAAAACAAGTCAAACCGAGTAAATTAAACCAGAATCAACTAAACCAGCTGCTCTGATACCACTAAATGTAATACCCCCTTTTCGACCCTGCAAGGCCAGATAATAGATGTCACATTCTGTGCCAGAGGTACGTACCGACTTGCTTATTAGTGTAGATCTAGTATTTATTATTTGAAAAAAAATAGCGAAGTCTTGGAACCCATGACTTGTGTTAAACAGTAAAAATATAAAAGTCAAGAAAATTTAAATCTTTCAAAGAAGCAGTGGTAACCTATCAAATAGTTTTATAATAGTTTTGATAATTCCTAGAGAAAACAACAAGAATATCCTTTGAAAATACCATTTAAGAAACAGTTACCTAGTAATAAACATTCCAAAGTAACAATGAAATTCTTAAAAGAAACCATTCTGAAATCCAACATTTATAATTCCAAAAATGTCAAAAGTTCAATCTCAAAGTGAGAGTCCAAGTCTATGTGGAACAAATCAAAATCCTTACAGAGTTCAAGAAATAAATTAAATGTACTGAAATAAATAAGTTCCAAGCCCCACATAGCAAATCAATGCTCTCTTTATTCCAAATCTAATATATGCCAAGAGTCTATAGTTTAGACTCACACTCTAGTCTGGAGGTAGAAGATCTTCTCTCTGGACACAGGTACTCGAGATCCACAGCTAACAAACTTCAACCTACGCGAGTTAAAAATATCACGCTGAGTATAAAACTCAGTGGTACTCAACAATATATATATATATATATATTCACATAGCATAAAAGTATGGTCCATTGAAACCATACACAATATCCAAATGTCATGTACCACAACAATTCACATTCCCATACTATATCTCTATGCGAACACTTATAGTATAAACACATCCAAGTTTGGGTCTCAAGAACCCACTTCAATCAGTATGTATAAATAATAACTTGTCTCTCCAGCAATTCATATATAAGTATTTCCACGTTACTTGTAGTTAAATAATCACATAACAGTGTTAATTCACACATGTGATAACATCTAGTTAATGAAGGTAACTCAAGTATTCACATAATATCTTCACAATAAAGATCGTACAATAGAAGAACCTATCACTGTATCTGAGAATCTATCCACAGTATAAACATACATGTTACATTTTTATGACAGTATCTTGAATAATAGATAATCATATTAATAATCATGTAAATAACTTGCACAATAAGTAATCATATACGAACAGTTTGTGGGTAACTTGAATTACAAGTAATTAACCATTACAGTTGTGCTAACCATATCATATTCATTAGTCCAGATATTTGGGCCTTAACAGTGACTTAAATAAAATAGAAGCAGAACAGGTAACAGTACGGTGTCTGATAACCGTTAGACTAAGACTAGCCAGTTAGGCTTTTAACAGTAAACTTATAAAGTCTTTCAGATACAGAGTCAGTAGAGTGCATCCACTTGTCCTGAAGACACCCACGTGTCTAGCATATGATCATAGTGCAATCCAAATCGGAATTCATAGCATGCCTTATTTTCAGAAATAGATAATCATATTCTAGCAACTATTCAACCAAGACCACGGTAAGAGCCCATTAATTCTTTTTAGGTCAATCTAGTTTAAATCAACTTCTAATTAACATCCACAACCAAAATGTCAAGCAATACACATAACAAGTAAACGTATTTGATCACAATCTGCTCATTAATCATAGAAGCTCATAACCTTCTTATAAATCTAAAACATCTATGCTCATATATTTTCACAAGTATTAATAATCTCACATTCATAACATATATTGCTCAAGTAATTCAATTGAGATCGCAATAACGCACAAACATTTTAATCCAACGTTATTCATGATGTCAAGTAGTAAGCATATCTGGTGTATAATACTTAGTTTTCCAAAGTATAACTCCAAATTGGCATTATCAAGTCATAAGCACACACTTAGTTCATGGTAGTTCATAGGTCAAGCAAGTCAACATCATAATAGTAAAGTTTTAGTGTGTTTTCTAACAACCCATTTACTATATAAGCAAGTATAATATAGCATATCAAGTTTAGCTTAAGGCATATGAAGAAGCAATCATATCTCACCTTAGCTAAGTTTATTCCAATTTGTAATCACACAATGCTTAGCATTGGAATTCATAAGATTATTAGGATAGATAACTCATCAAATTATAACCAACTAACCAATATCCCCAATTTGTTTTCATAGTCTAACACTAACAAAAGTTAACTCCATTCCCACATTCAAACTTATATTAAATTCTTAGGTTATAACAACAAGTATAATTAAGTGATAGTTCTCAATTAAGATCAACTAAACATAGTTCATATCTTGTGTATTCTCCATTGATGTTCATATGATACTTAAGTCTCATTTAAAGAGGATTCTAAGAAAAACCACATCAAAGATACATTAGGTATGCATTTAGAGGGTTTAGGAAACATTAGGAGGTAAAAAATACAACATAGCATTGAAAGGGACAGTGGAGAGCACGGGCTGGGCGTGCTAGATAGCATGGCCATGCTAAAAAGGTCACAAAATATACCTATATTCAGTAGGAAGCACGGGTTGGGCGTGCTACATGGCATGGCTATGATAGATAACTAGTTTCAGCAGTACACAGCACGAGTTGGACATTCCCGAACTAGTTTTACTATTAGATTTCTAAATTGAGATATGATTATCCAAATTCGACACAAGAGGAAGCATTAAAAATCTAACAAATAAATCTACAACTTTTATGAGGACACTAGTCAAAAATTGGGCATCTTATATGCGAAAATAAGCAATCAATCTGAATATATAAGTTTGACGCCATGACATAATTAGTTCTGGTATTTAGATCATAACTTGAGCTACATGCATCCAAATTAGACACAAGAAGATGGTTTGGAAAGCTAAGAAGTAGAGCTAAAACTTTTGTGAATAGCTCAAATACAGATAAAAAATATAAAGGGTCCAAAAATGAGTTCTAAACTGAACCAATAACACACATAGAATCAAAGTTTATCAATTCAAGCAACTTACAAAGAATTTTCAATTTCTACACTTAAAAACATAAGTTATCAAAATCAATAAATAGGAAAATAATAATGATCATGATCAGCAACACCAATAATTAAAATCCAACTAAACATATAACTATAGAGCACAAATATCACTCAAATAAATCAATGTAGACATATACTTGTAGAGCATTAACCTCAAACCGCACAATAGCAAACCAAACTTCATAATTATGCCTTCAATTTGCCTTATCAACCTTAGAAGGTTCACCCTTCTCTATGGACATGAAAAGCAAAACAAACCATAGACATTAACCATTAGGGATTTGAAATTTCTTAACAATAATTACTCCAATAACATAATCAAATTAGAGAACAACATACAAATTGCAAAATAGAAACTTACCTTGATTACAGAATACCTATTATGATCACAGCTTAATTGTGCCTTAATCTTCTAACTTAAATCACTATCCTAATGTTACTAACTCTCAATTTTCATATGATTGTATATTCCAATGGTCAAAATCACAAGAATAGAAGAAGACCTGTCTTTCTTTTTTTTTTTTTTTTTTCTTTTTCTCTTGTGCGTATGTGTGTGAAGAGGGTGGCACTCTCTTCTCACTCTCTTCTCAATAGAGGGTGTTGACCATTCTTTTTTTAATTTTAGGTTAAAATATATATTTTCTCTTTTTTTTTCCTTTCTTTTAAAAAAATACAAAATGACCCATAATTAAATAAGCCCACCTATATAAAATCCCTTTAATAAAATACCCATAAATGAAATACCATTAACACAATTAAAAATATACTTTAACAAATAATTCCTTAAATAATAAATGGGTAACAATAATAATTAATAAATCTTATTTGCAAATCAAATCTCAATAATTGACAATAAATACCAAATTAATTATTTTAATACCCAAATCAAATCAATTTAGGAAAAAAATATTTTAAAATTAATTTAACACCATTCTCTCTCTCAATTTCAAATATCTAGGAGCAACTAGAACCTTATCACATTAAATTCCATAACTCGGCTTCCTAAGGCACAACTTCCTAATTCACAATCCAGACTCCATTAATGCCCGAATAACCAAACACAAAACATATAATGCATGGATCACAATCTAGACAAAATAATTATGAAAATAACTTACCTGAATTGAAATTCATACTGATACCTCAATTTGGTACCAATTAGCAATCCAGTAGTCATTATTCATAATTCCAGAAATCAGGCGTTACACTAGAACAAGGACTGGTGCGACTGGAGCCTAGGGAACAGCTCCCGCTACCTGCCTCAAAGTAGCAACCAACTGCTGAACTAAATCACCCTGATTAGGCCCCGTAGGACCTGCAGTAGCCTACCCCACAGTCGAGGCTCGCTCTGCATCAAACCCCAAAACACCACCAACGGCACCACCAGCCGGCATACCACCCAATTGAGGGACATAACTATCCACCTCCTCATCAAACAGATGCTGAGACATAACTGAATACCAACAAAGTCCAACAGGTTCGCATCAGAGAGAAGTCCCCAAAACAGACTAATATGGCATGTATTTAACTTAAATCACTTATATAATTACTCCAATCAGATAAACTCTTACACTAAATCATATATCCTAGAATCATGTAAACCTATGCTCTGATACCACTAAATGTAACATCCACCGCCCAATCCTAGAGGACCAGACGATGAATGCCACATTCGGTGTCGGAGCATCGTCTTATCTTACTTATTAATTCTATATCATATATTAGAAGAGGCTAAGTTTTCATGAGGAGGCAAGTAGTATTTTTATAAAATAAAGTTCAAGGAAATTCCTAACAAAAATTTGCAAGAGTTTCCCCTAAAAATCAACTTGCCACACAAAGAAAATAGATACACTTCCAATATTTATATATATCTCCAAATCCCCAATACTCCAATTTAATACAACAAATCACAAGCACTTCTAAATACTCATCAATTCACTTAGGTTCTATCATGATATTATATCATTCATTCAGCGAAATATTTATTAACGATCATACACCACAAACACACAAAAGATAATATTACTTAATTAATCACATATCTCATCAAATATAAATTCAATATTTACAACCTCAATACTTAACAATAATTCTATACATGCCAAAATTACATTTCATTTCATATCCTATCCAAAAAAAGAAAAAAATAGAATTTCCACTCTGATGTTACTCCTCCGGTCTTCAGGTGGCATCCACTGCTCTCAATCTGAGCGTGATAAAAATCAACGCGCTGAGTGGAAGACTTAGTGGTGCTAAATAATTATTGATAAAATAGCAAGGGATTGTTAAAGCAATAAATCTCAAATATAATTTAAAATACTCAAATCAAATATACAATAAGTACAAAAAACGTACTAATTAAATTAAAATATTTCAAAAATCATAAATAAATTCATTCTTAAAAATTAGTTCATAATCTGACAAAAGTAAAAAAAAATTCATAAATACAGATATAACTCCAATTTCTTTATAACAGAATAAAATTACGTTCTTAGTTAAGGGCTCACAGAAAGAAATATAAATAGATTTGATTTCAGAATCACATAATTGTGGCCTGTGAAAGCACCACCACATATCAGAAATGAGGCCTATGGGAGCACCCCTAATGGCCTATGAAAGCACCACACACACTCAGAGAATAATAAGCGCATCTGCTTATTCAAATGGCCTGATAAGCCTAGCATATGATCATAGTTTTCACATAACAGAATAGCTTGATAAGTCGAGCATGCTCATGTACCGAAATAAATCTCATCTTACTACATTTCAATCGTACATAGTAGAGCCCAAATTAAAATCATTCTTTTACAAATAACCTTATTAGTTATACATAAGTTCTTTACAAAACACTCATAACTTAGTACTTATCATTTCAAAATTACTTAAGTTACAACTTGTAAATACTCATCAAATCTTTTTTATGTTCCAAATCAAAATCATATCTCTTAATACACACACATACATAACTTAAAATACTTAAATTCAATGTTTAAAAAGATAAAAACATGCCTTACCAACTTAGGGTGGTTCGGCCTCCTTAGGTCATCAAAAAGGAAAAGAATTCCTTTCATAAAACACCATAATTCAAGCTAAAAATACTTAATCAAAACATTAAAATCATAACTTAAAAACATAGTCTTAAAACTCATCTTTTCACTTTCAAACCTTCTTTAAGTTTTGGCAAAACTCTTAAACATTGAAATACAAGAAAGATATTTTAACTATCATTAATTTACTTATTAACCAACTCATTTAAGTGGAAATCAAACTTAGAAATCAAAGGAAGCATAGTGTCCTTCACTTACCTAAGGTTCGATCACTCTTCCAAATCAAAAGGAAAAATATTTTTTTTCAAAATAACCACATTAATCTTGAGGAAAACCATTCAAGAACATATTAAAAACAAAAGAATACAAAAGCATGAAACAAAAACAAGGGCTCTTCCTCCTAAGGAGGTTCGGCCACTCTCGGTTAAAGGGGAAGGAAGTGTTTCCCTTCCCTTTTAAGCATTCTACCATGCTTAAGAATCATATAAAATCAAGTTAAAATATTCAAATACTCATTCCCTAACACAATTCACACAATTCTCAAAATTTCATTCAAAAATCTAAAAAATGAGAACTTGAAGAAAATGAAAGGAGAAAAGAAATATTAGTGCACTAACCTTAAAGGAAAGCTTAAATAAGCTTGGAAAGCCTTAATCCTTGCCTTTCTCCTTTCCTTTTGTAGAGGATTCTCCAACCTCTTCAAAGTAAGAGAAATTTACATTAAAATCAAACATTGACACAAGAAATAGATGGAACATGATTTAATGCATCAATTACAAGTCTAAACCTTGAATTCTACTTATTAATTCATAAAACTCAAAAATCACAACTTACTTACTCTGATGGAAACTCCAAATTTCTTAGCTTATAGTCACCAATTTCTACTTCTTCTACTTAATTCTTAAGGTTTGATTACTAGACTTTGATTTAATTCATGAAATTCAAGATAGTTTAGAGGTAAAAAAAATGAGAGAAAATGGAGGAGAATGGAGAGACAAAGTGGCATGGAGAAGAGAGGAAGAAGATGATGGAATAGTGTTGGTGAGTGGTAACTTTTAAGTATAAAAGTCAAATTTAGCTTCTTAAGTTTATGTCAAATGGATGGCTATGATCAAGTCTCTAGTATTCTCGTCCAATGGCTCTAAATATTCATCAAATAATTCTTCTCTAATTATTAATTAACTCCACCAATTAATTAAATTAATTCCACAAAAATAATTCCTCAATTATTTCTTAACATACTATACTAGAAAATACTATTCATTAAATACCTTAATTCTCTAAAAATATTCATAAAATATTTTCTACCCACCTAAAATATGCAAACAAGCTCCAAAAATGTTAAATAAAATATTAGACATGCATACTAATTTTTTCGGACCGAAATAATACCAAGTCCTGAACCGATGGTACTATTCACAGACCGATAAATCACTATTACCGACATTGAAAAAGACTCTGAAAAATGAACTATTACATATATGGCAGAGAAGAAGGCCCCCACATGAACGGGATGGCTCTAGCCCGTAATATTACCAATCAGGGTTATTATTGGCTGACCATGCGATCAGACTATGCAAAATTTATTCAAAAGTGTCATAAATGCCAAATTTATGTCATGCTCCAGAAATTGCCCCCAATGGCCCTTCACCCTATCACTACACCATGGACTTTTGCAACTGGGGGAATTGATGTGATTGGCAGAATCACTCCGAAGTCCTCTAATCAACATGAGTACATCCCGATAGCCATCGACTACTTCACTAAATGGATAGAAGCTGCATCCTATCATGTTCTGAACCCCAAAAAAGTAGCTCAATTCATCCAGACAAACATCATTTGCAGATACAAAATCCCCTTTGAGATCATATTAGACAACGGGTCTCACTTTCAGAAAGAGGTTTCTGTCTTGCTGACTAAGTATAGAATTCAATGCCATCGCTCTTCACCAGGCAAGCCCTAGACCAATGGAGTGGTTAAAGTAACAAACAAGTCCATCCAGAACATCCTCCAGAAGATGATTCACAATCATAAAAGTTGGCATAAACAGCTGCCATTTGCTTTATGGGGATGCAAAACCTCCATTAAGACGCCAACCAGGGCGACACCTTACTCATTTGTATATGGGATGTGTAACACCCGCCGCCTAATCCCAAAGAACCAGACGACGGTTGCCACAATCGGTGCCGGAGCACCGTCTTATGTCACTTATTAAAGCTAGATCACAAATTAAGAGTGGTTAAATTTCTAGAAGGAGGCAAGTAATTTACATTTTGTTTTGTGTTTTGTTTTTTCTTTGTTATTTATAGAAATAATGTTAAAGAAATTCCCACGAAAATTTCGCAAGAGTTCCACTAAAAATTTACTTGCCACACAAAGAAACTATACACACTCCCAATTTTCTCCAAACCCCCAAAACTCCAATTCAACACAACATACCACAATCACTTCTAAATATCCATCAACATACGCTTAATATTCGAAACAC
>CANUEP010188733.1:0-16722 GCA_947857235.1 Jatropha podagrica | reverse complement strand
ATATTGTAGAGGAAATATTCTTATTTTTTTTCACACTTTCATATGTATAGGTACAGAGGTATTTATATCCTTTCTAATCTAACAAAGTGATAAAGATAAAATCTATTTAACCTTATCTCTAACTCTAACAAAGTGATAAAGATAAATCTATTTAACCTTATCTTTAATCTAACAAAGTGATAAAGATAAATCTGTTACAATGATAATTATCATCTAAAAACAAATTAATTCTAATATTATAACATGGTAAAATTGTTCTAGCTAACAGAATCGTATTTACACTTGTTATGGATAATAATTTCATTATTTGTACCCGTACCAATCTCATTTACAACTACTTGTAGTTTTATTAAATGGTTTGGAGTGGACGAGTACTCCAAAATAATCATGGCGCTCCATCCCTAAATATAGCACCTATCTTATATGGCGCTCCAAAATTACTTCTTTCTATCGTATCTCATTTGTCCTTCTATCCATCCCTTTCTCCCAAATCACAAATGAAAATGCGACTCTACTTCCTTTTACTCTTATTCATCTTGTATCTCTCTTTCTCTCTTCTATCTCATGGGTGAACCATCATTGGTAAGCTAAAAAAGGAATGCACGGCCTCCAACATTTTGTCAATGTGGTCAAGAAATGAGCTTGGTATGGATTGATAGCAATGAAAAGGATTCCTTAGATGCATGAATAATGAGATATAAATTTTTTATTTTTGGTATTTTTCTTCAATTTTGGAAAGTTTTTTTAGGGTTTTAAGGTCTTATTGTGTACCTTATATGTAGACACCTAGTTATTGCTATGATGAATATCTAGCCATCAGTTATTTGAGTGAAATTTTTAATCAAGCCAAATTAATCAAATTATTTTTTATATTAACTAAATTTAAACAAATTAAATTGGTCAATCTAATCATATTGTCATTTCCTTGGATGGGTGGGTCTACTCAAATTTGGTTACAATTGGGTTGGTTGCTTAGGAAGCTTGATAGGGTAGAGAAAGAAAAGAAATTGAAGATGATTTGGATATGTTGTTGTGGTTATTGTTTTGATATGTAATGTAGCAATTGGTAGGTTGGTGAATAGAACAATGTCCATCACTGTAACGCCTTGATTTCAACTATAAGAGGAATTGTTCGCTTTGGATCAAGCCGATTCCATCTCATACTAGATCGGCAAAATCTGTATGGGAACTTTCCAAGAAATCACCCATCCTAAGATTTCTGTCAAGCGAACACGCTTAACCCTGGAGTTCTTCCAATTCTCCAATCATTCCATCAAAATACGCCTTTGATGATTAGTTATCCCTTTTCGATATATAATCCAATTCATTCCTGTGTCCCGCATTCCACTATTCTAGCTAGCCTGCCATCCTAGAAGCTCGCCAGGAGCCCTGCTCTACCTGCCCTTTTAGGATCGCTTTACTGGGTCCGGATGTCACAGGCTCATCAGCTTCCGCGTGGTTCGTCCTTGAACCATATATCCACTAGAGGGGATCAGGTTGTGATACCAAATTGTAATGCCCTGACTCCAACCACCATAGAAATTGTTCACTTTGGATCAAACCGATTCCATCCCATGCTAAATTGGCAAGACTCGTACGGTTTTGTCCTGCAAGTGAAATGAGAACTTTTTAGGAGGTCACCAATCCTAGGATTTCTATCAAGCGAGCACGCTTAACCTTGGAGTTCTTCCAACTCTCCAGTCTTTCCACCAAAACGCCCCTTTGATGATTAGTTACCTATTTTCAATATATAATCCAATCCATTCATGTGTTCCGCATTCCATTACCCTAACTAATCTGTCATTCTAGAAGCTCGCCAGGAGCCTTACTCTATCCACTCTCTTAAAATCGCTTTGTTGGGTTGAAATGTCACGATCACTTTCAAGTAAATTTTTTTAAAGTGCTTTTTGGAAATGAAATGGAAAAATCACTGGCAAATAAAATTTAATGTTAATTGAAGTAGTGAATCAATGACTGTAAAAACGTAAAAAATGGTAAGCATTACTTTAAAAGTTACTGTGTCTTTTTATTGTACGACACTTGTAAAGTATGTCTAAAAAATTTTAAATTATGAAATTCAGAATACAAAAATATCGAAAAAGAAAACAATTTAGAATACTGAAAACTAAGTCTATTACTGCAAGTTAGTCGAAAAAATTAAAAAGAAATATAATTTAAAAATCCTAAAATTTAAAATACAAAAATATTTTTAGAAAGAAAACAATTTAAACTACAAAATATTAGGTTTCTTGGTGTATATCAATTGAAAAATATTTGAAAAGAAAAATAATTCAAAATACAAAAATATTTGGAAGAAAACAATTTAAATATATGAAAATATTTAAAAAATAATTTTTTTAAAGAAAAATATGTTAAATTTTATAAATAAAAATCAAAATACAAGACTTTTGCAATGAAAAGGGAGGGACAACGGTGTTTGATCTGGACCGAATAACCTAATTGAATTGAACCGACTCATTTCAATTTAACTCAATTAAATATTTTAGAGATCGATTGCCCATCAATGTAAATAATAAAATCTGTTGATTTTTTATTTTTGGTTTAGTTCCTTGCATGGCTAACCAAATTGATTTTTATGCCCAAAAGAAGTATTCAATTTGAAATAACCAAATCAAACACAAACCGAGAGGTTTGGTTCGATTCCAAACCAATGTCAAACTGCCTTCAGTGTGGTTTCAGTCAGACATAAGACCTATTCAGCCTGGTTCGGTTAGACAAAATGCTCACCCCAATTCTTCTTAATTCAGACACAGAATAGGCATTGGATTTGCTTTCCATTTAACAAAACAAAAAGAATAACGCGACAGTTCTTCAATAAGCAATTACAATCTGCTACAATGCTACCAAAATAGGTCCTATCTTTAAGAGGTCGTTAAAGAGTTTGAACCAACATTTAAAAGTTGGTTTCAAAAAATCGATACCTACCTTTGGCTTTAATGCAGTTGAGTGCCTCTCCAAATGAAATGGCCTCTACTGTCTATAAATCATGAGCCCTAAGAACAGACATTTGGCAAGCAAATATCAAAGCACCCTGAGAGTCCCTTAAGACCTAACCTGCACCTGCAAATTTAGATTTATGCTTGAAAGATGCATTTGCACTACATTATAAAAATCCCACAGCAGGCCTTTTCCATACTATAGCTCGAGCATTTCCATTCACATTAGATTTGACATGTAAACCTAGGCTTGCTACCCAGAATAAAACTAGGTAAAACCTATATTTAAGGAAAAAGAATCAGACGATCTACAATTCTGCCAAACAATTGATTCTTGTGCTTCTATAGGATCGGGATAACCATTCAAAAAACTTGAACATCAGAATCAGAGAAAACATTGAACACATTCAACAGCAAATCATTCATTGTAAAATCATGTTGCAACTCATAAATGTCGATAACACCAACTAGAACTTGGTTCCAACATTCTCTCGCAAATTCACAGTCAACAAACAAGTGCAACAGATATTCATCAAATTCCCAACACCCACCCTCCATGTTAGATTTTTTATTTTCAGAGGAGTTTTGAAGTTCCAAATAGAGTCCAATAACATTTTTCACGCCTAGACTCTAAACATCAGCTCACAGGCAAGCACTTATTTGGCTTTCGGGATCAACGTACGTGTGCTCGCCTTCGTCCAGAAGGCTTCATGGGCTTCAGAGGGGTTAAGGGCCTAGTTCAGGGCCACTTAACTTGTGCAATCTGGCATGGCCCACTTAATGGAGTGGCTGTGAGTTGGGATGATTTCTCATTTCATCTACTAGACATATGCAAAGAAATTATAGGATTAGCAGAATCCAAAAGCCACACATCAGTCTAGATAAAGACAAATCACCAAGGCAACCTCTTGAGAAACAAGATTAAATGCTGCTTGAATGCTACTCTAGATATAACTGGGGTTAGACCTCAATTCAGCATTTAACAAGGAAGAAGAAGAAGGGTGGTAACGAGAAAACACATGCCACAATAGAATTTGGTTGAGTAGTCTCCAGACTTGTTTTACCTTAAAAAACCCAAATTAAACTCCTATAAATTTATGAAATTAAGGTCTCCAGAAGACTTCGGGCAATACATAACTTCCCTTCTTAGCATATAATACCTCTAGAGTCATTCGAGCCATTGCCACACAAAAAGTATTGGAAAGCAAGAAGATACTCATTGTATAGGTTGGAACAAATTAGATGACTGACTTCAATAAAACCTTTTTACCCTCTTTGGATAAAAGAAATTTTTTCCAACTCTGCAACTTGTGCAAGATTTTATCTTTAACAAAATAGAAAATCTATTTTTTATTATGACCTACATGCACAAGAACATGAAATAGATGACAGACATAACACCACAACATCAGCCCAAGATCAAGCAATCGGAAAACATATACAGCAGATCAAGGCTAAGATCAAGCATTACTTAATATTCGAAAATTATAGCATTAAATCAGTATTTATATATCTTTCCATATGTATATCCTAAATGTACTCTATATATACTATTCAATACAATACGACTAGTAAGCAAGTCTTCCACATATCAAAAGTATTTCATTCTTCTATATGGTATCAGAGCTTTGATCCTATCTATTTCTCTTATCTCTACATCTAAGTTTCTCATACTATTACTACCGTGTCCACTGAATCTGCCCCCACAGATAGTTCCACCACTTCATCCGCTTCCAACAATCCCACCACTCCATCTCTTCCTTCCAACTTTAATGTCTCTAATCTATTCACAACTCCAATGGATCGGTCCAATTATTCTTGCTAGAAATCTCAGTTCCTTAATGCCTTAGAAATTCATGAACTTCATACCCATCTTTTAACGGACTCCCCAACATTTGGAAAATGACAAATCTGCCTTCTCCATCTAGAAACATAATGACAAACTTATACTTAGCTGGATTAGGGCCACAGTTAGTGCTTCAATTCAACTACTTCCTCTTCCCTGTCAAACGGCAAAAGACGCATGGCATCAACTTGATAAATGGTTCTCAACCCAATCCAAACTTCATATTCGCAATCTTTATGACAAGTTACAATCTCTAAAAAAAGATACGGATAAATCCATTTCTGAATATCTTCTCCAAGCCAAAACAATAGCAGATGCACTAGTTGTGGCTGGTGCGCCGGTCAGTGATGAGGGTATCATGGAATCAGTCACTAATAACCTAGGGACTGAATACGAAGATTTCCTCCATCAACCACCTTTGATGAACTACATGACCTTCTTCTTCAAGAAGAACATCTCCAGAATAAAACCAAACCCAATATTGATGCCTCTGCATTTACAGCAAATTTGCTACCTCAAACCAAACAACATTCCGACATCTCTCCTTCTAAACCACAATGGTGGTTATGAATGCGTATTCTGCAAGTGCATGACTGTACAAGTAATTTAGAGAAAAAGGTTGTCGAATCCACGTAGATTCGAAATAGATTATTAATTTTTATGTTTAACAGTTATCAGAATGACCGTAAATATTATGGAAAGTAATAAGTAAACTACAATAAAATTTAAACAAATTAAAATTAAAATAAGTGAATTAAACTAATAATTTTTATGGTTGAAATAATCAAATGTCAAGATAATCTAACTATGAGATATTTATTAACTTAATGCGTACCGTGAATGGTTGATTTAATAGTTTAAATCTGTTCTTAAATGAGGACTAACCTAAAATATCTAAGTTTCTCTTTCAAGGCCAAATGGACGTGTTAGAATCAAAATAGTACCTACTTTCGTGGTACTACGTTGATTGAAACGCAATACGTTGGTGTTAATCCTTTGATCCTCGAAGAAATTCAGGCTATCCGTAGGTTTGTTTTTCTAAGTTTAATATGTGCGGTCTGACTAACAAGTCAATTTTTTAGTCATATAAGTTGGTTTAAAAATTATACAAATATGGAGCCCAACATATCCGCATTAAGATTAAACATATTAAATCAAGAACCTTTAGGCATAAACAATAATAAATCAAACCATTCTTGGACACATTAATCTAAGAAATAGTTTTTATAATTAGATTTAGAATTTTAGCCTTGCATGAAAATTAATGCAACTTTCATAGTAATATTCTAATAAAAATAAAGAAAAAAAAGCATTGAATAACAATTAAACTTAGGTTTGTTTACTATTTTGTAGCTGAGCTTCACATCCAAGTCTTGATATTCAGCTTTTGTATCTCTTCCTATTAGTCCAACAAGCCTTTCTCTCCTTTGATTGTTGCAAGCTTTTATGGTGTTGTTTTTACTTTGGATATGTGCACTGTGTTGGGACAAAAGAAGCAAAATAAAGGTTGTTGTTCATTGAGAAGAAGTAGAGATCGGGAGAGGAGCAACCTTTTTATTCCCTGGTTGTTTGCTTTCTTTTATAAAGTCCCAATCACTTTCAATGACAACTCATTTCATCGCCCATAAGTGTAACCAATTTGTGGGCAAAAGGTACTGCAATGAATGGCATTGGTAGATACGCAACGACATTGATAGCCATGCAAAAAACTGATTTGATGCTTCCAGATGACATACCAAATGATCATTCTTATGGTCATTTCAAAAGTATAAATTTTTCAAATGACATTCCATCATTTTAAAGCCAATTCAAGAGTATAAATTTTTCAAATGACATTAACAAATGATCATTTTCAAGGCCACTTCAGTAATATAAACTAAATTGATGTGGAATTATCAAACAAAGCTTATCTCCTTGATTTCTTTTACCTAAAACAGTAGAAATTAATTCAGTCCATGGTAAAATAAAAAATAAATAAATCTACTGATAAAGAGACTAATTTATTAATTAAGGTAATTAAAAACACAACTAAAACAATGAAAATTATATATAAAACCATATGCATTTTAGTCATTATCACACAACATTCACAAAAAAAAAACCATCCACCACATCATCCTTTAAACCAACGAGGACGTGCTTCCTTTCATCAGTCAAGGGGGCAAAATTATTGTGGCAACTGATCTCATACATCAAATTATCATAATTCTAAATACATACCCAGGCCTTATACACCAGCAACATCTTTTCCTCCTCTCTTACCAACACCACTCTCAATTAATCCTATGGTCATTTGTCAATTATGCAATTGCCCGCATCATACAGCTCGGCAATGCCCCACAACGAGGGAAGTATTCTTACACTATAGAAGCTACATCATCACCTCATAACTCTTCTTGGTGTCTTGACTCAGGAGCACCTCATCATATGACAACGTCACTTGATAATCTTTTTGATCCTCAACCTTATTCTTGTAATGATTCCATTATTGTTGGCAATGGTAAACAATTACCTATCTCACAAACTGGTGAAGTGAATTTTCAAATTTCATAACAATCATTTTCGTCTAAATAGTGCTTTATTAGTTCCAGCTATTAAAAAAATCTTATTTCCATTCGTCACTTCTGCCGTGACAATAATTGCTATTTTATAATGTTTTTTGATTGCTTTATTATTAAGGAGCATCACACAGATCGCATCTTTATGATTGGTTCTAGCTCGGGTGGCCTATATCACATTTTCACCAATGTTGAATCCTTTCATAAATTTGCTTTCCTTGGACTGAAAGCTAGCCCGAATCTATGGCATGCTTGCCTTGGACACCTTTCTCATATTGTTCTTAAAACTAATTTTCATCACTTTTCATTACCTACATGTACTCAAAACTCTAGTCATATGTGTCGCACTTGTCATCTAGGCAAAGCTAGTCATCTTTTGTTCCAAAATTGAATGTATTCTACATCTCGCCCGTTGGAAATAATACATCTTCATTTATGGGCACCTTCATATATTGCTTCATGTAAAGGTTTTTGTTATTATTTTTCTATTATTGATGGTTTTAGTTGGTACACATGATTTTATCCTCTAACTTGAAAGTCTGATGCTTTTACTGCCTTTGTTTGATACAAAAGGGAGATTGAAAATTTGCCTAACACAACCATTAATATTGTTCAATGTGACGAAGGTGGAGAATTCAGAGTGTCTTCATTCAAAGAGTTTCTAGCTGATCATGGCATTTCACAACAGTTCTCATGCGCTCAAACACTGAAGGAAAACGGTGTTGTTGAGCGCAAACATCGCCATATAGTGGAGCATGGTCTTTGTCTACTATATCGTGCTCATGTCCTTTTGAAATTTTAGGTTGAAGCCTTCTCATCTACAGTATACCTTATTAACCAATTACCTACACAAGTCCTTCACCAAAAATCATCATATGAAATAATTTTTCACCTCACTCCAGACTATACAATTCTCAAAACCTTTAGCTGCACATATTTTTACCCTTCGTACACCCTTTAATAGAAACAAACTTCCTAAATCCATTAAATGTGTCTTTCTTGGTTATGACAAATGCCATAAGGATATCGTTGTTTTGATCCACTTACTCTTAAACTCTATGTCCTTCATGTTATATTTGATGAAAAATCTTTTCCTTTTATCCAACAATCTTGATCCACCTATCCTTCTATTGACGAATAACTACTTTAGCTACCGTTCTACTCATCCCACTCAATGCAACTATCCAAACCATAACTTCCTTTACTACATAATCCACAAATTCACTATCCCTCAAAACCTTTGCCACAAGCTACAATAACAGCCAATCACTCACAACAGCACACCCTCCCATTGATACCTACCACCACAAGCCCAAACATAACTAGTCAATTTCAAAATTCTCTTTCCACTTTCGAACCCTTTTCCCCACCCATGTCTTCACATACAGTAGATTTCTTACCTTATCCACTCTTAAAAAAAATACAAGTCCAATAATGAACTTGTATATGGTACAACATGATATCCACTACTTTCTTCATTCTCAACTACACTATAAGATGGTCCATATCATGAGCCTACATCATATACCTAAGATGTTAAGTCACCTCACTGGCGTGGTACTATGGATACTACGTATGAGGCACTCTAGAAAAATAAGACATGGCATCTAGTTCCACTAAATCCAGCCTAATGTGATAGGATGTAAATGGATTTTCAAAGTGAAGCACGCTGGTGATTCTATTGAATGACATAAAGCACGTTTAGTTGCCAAAGGCTTCAATCAATAAGAGGGCCTTGATTATGGTGAGACTTTCAGTCTCGTTGTCAAAACTTCAACTATAACAAACCATTCTCTCTCTTGCAATATCTAAACAATGGCCACTCGAACAATTAGATGTTCGTAATGAATTTTTAAATGGCTACTTGGAAGAAGATGTTTACATGCAACAACCTTCGAGTTATAAAGATCTTTTGCGACCTCATCACGTCTGTAAGTTAGATAAAACTTTATATGGACTCAAACAGTCTCCTCGATCTTGGTTCCATAAATTGCTGTCCTTTTTAATCTCTCATGGATTCTTTACCAGTCAATTTGCTCCACCTTTGACTTTAGAAAACTCAACACCTTGGGTTTTTTCCTTGGTATGGAAGTCTTGTGCACAACAAATGGTTTACTATTATGTTAAGCATGGTATGCTACTGATTTATTGCACAAATTTAACATGCATTCATGCAAATTGTGCTCCACCCTAATAGTTTATGGATCACACTTGTCTAGATCGGATGGAGAACCATTACTTAATCCTACTTTGTATCGCAACATAGTTGGAGCTCTACAATATCTAATAATTTCTAGACCAGATATTGCATTTGCTGTCAATCAAGCTTTCCATGCATAATCCCACAACCATATATATACAGGCAGTAAAATGCATTCTTTGATATGTTAATGGAAATCTCATATAGGGCCTTTTGTTTCATCCTACCACAAATTTCTTTCTTCATGCATGCTCACACTCTAATTGGGCAAGCGATCCTTTCGATAAAGGATTCATCGCTGGGTTATGTATATTCTTTGGACCTAACTTGCTCACATGGTTAGCTAAGAAACAAGTACTATTTCAAGGTCCAATTTTGAGGCTGAATATTGGGCATTTGCACATAGTGCAACAGAAATCCAATGGTTTACTTATTTATTTCTAGAACTTGGCATTCCACTTATGTCTCCACCATTAATAAGATGTGATAATCTCTCAGCTATCTATATGACAACCAACCCTATTTTTCATGCTCGCACTTGTCATATAGAAATTGATTTCCATTTTGTCCCAGAATTCATTGCATAAGGTGTTCTTCAGATACAACATGTTCCTACCTCTCATCAGCTAGCTGATATCTTCACCAAAAGCCTCACCAAAAACCGTTTCCAATTCCTATCTTCTAAGCTCAATCTTTCTTTTATGTCGTTTCGCTTGACTGGGGGTGACAGACATAGCACAACAACATTAGCCCAAGATCAAGGCAATCAGAAAACATATACAATAGGTCAAGGCTAAGATCAAGCATTACTTAACATTTGAAAATTATAGAATTAAATTTGAATTTTTATATCTTTCCATATGTATATCCTAAATGTACTCTATATATACTGTCAATACAATACATCCAATAAGCAAGTCTTCCACATATCAACAGTATTTCATTCTTCTATAAAAGAAACCCAAATATGTCACTCTTACCTAAAGATGATCAACCAACGATTTTGTATCCAATCTATTTATATTGTCGCTAAATGAAATAGAGGACTTTTGATAGTTAATTGTTTGACTGGAAGCTTTTTTGTATACGGATTCCTTTACCAATAGATATTCCTTCTTCGTAGCATTAAAACACAACAAACTATCATTAATGAAAAAATGTGGGATATAGAAGGAGCTTCATGAGTAATACGACAACCTTATATCTACCTTCTTTGCTTTTTGTCTCTAAGCAAGGAGGATAAGGCTTCCACACATATTATAAGTAAACATGAAGAGAACGAGCATTCTTATCGTAATCCTTTAGAAGGGATGATTGGACCAAGCTCCTTACCATTAAGCAAAATATGATATTAAACTGTAGAAACAAACCTCATTACAAGATAATCCATTTTCGATCAAAACTCATTTTATCCAAAACTCTTTGTAAAAAGTCTTCACTCCATTTTATCCTAGGCCTTATTCATGTCGACTTTCAATGCCACCATTCCTGCATTCCCTTTATGCTTTCACTTAAGATAATGAACCACTTCATATACTAGCATCATATTATCTAAAATCAGGCAGTCACACACAAAGGCACCTCTGAAAGAAAATAATTTAAGATATAAAATGTTGAAAATTATTTAAAATATAAAATATTTGAAAAGAAAACAATATAAAATATAATAATATATTATTATTTAGCACACGCGGGTTGAAAAATATTTGAAAAGAAATATAGCTTAAAATGTAAAAATTTAGAATACAAAAATATTTGAAACAGAGGAAGTGTAAGTGGACGAGTGGCATAGAGAGAATATTACTAGTAAACTATATATATCAAGCTGATAAGGGATGTCCTTGGCAGCTGATGGTGGACAAAGTGAAGAGTAGGAATGTAGTTCAGGGAAGAGATGTAACACTCACCACCCAATCCCGAAGGACCATATGACGGATACCACATTCGATGTCGGAGCACCGTCTGATCTTACTTGATAACTCTAGATCATATATTGAAAGTATCTAGGTTTCCATAAGGAGGCGAGTAATTAAAATTTAAAATTAAAATTTAAGAAAATTCCTACGGAAAAATTCACAAGAGTTTCTCCTAAAAAATTGACTTGTCACACAAAGAAAACATATACACTTCCAATATCAATTCTCCTCCAATCCCCAAAACTCCAATCAACTCAAAATCACACAGCACTTCTAAATGGTTGTATCAATTCACATAAGTCCTATCATGTTAATTTACCATACATTCAAAAGAATATTCATTAACATTCATACATCATAAATATAATAAGATCATAATACTTAAATAACCATCAATCTCATTAATTACATTTTCAATACTTTTTACAATATTTTTCTATACATGCCAAAATTACAATTTACTATATATCCTACCAAAATAATATTTCTACTCTGATGCTACTCCTCCAGTCTTTGAATAGCGTCCACTGCTCTTACCCTGTGCGTGATAAAAATCAACGCGCTGAGTGGAAGACTCAGTGGTGCTAAATAATTATCAATAAAAATAACAAAGAGTAACCAAAATAACACGTCTCCAATACGCTTTAAAATACTCAAATCAATAAATATAAATTAAATACTGAAGTCGTACTAATCAAATTAAAACATTTCAAAAATCATATAGAAGTTCGTAAATATAAACGTATCTCCATTTCCTTATAGAAAATTAAAATTTCATTCTTAGTTAAGGCTTATATTAATACAGAATGAACGTAAGCAGATTCGATCGTGACCTTTGAAAGTGCCACCCCGATCACATAATCATGGCCTGTGGAAGTGCCACCCCCATCACATAATAAGCGTGTTCGCCTGTTTATAAGGTCTGATAACGCTAACATATAATCATAGCTCCACATAACAAAATGGGCTGATAACTCGAAGCATGCTCAAATATCGAAATCAATCTCATCATACTACATTTTAATCATGTGTAGTAGAGCCCAAAATAAATTCATTCTTTCACAAATGATTTTATTACTTATTCACAATTCTTAATCAAAACACTTTATCACTTAATACTCATCATTTCAAAATTTCTCAACTTACAACTTACAAAAACCACCACATTCTCCTTTTTCTCATACTTCATAAATTCCATTGAACATATTCAAAACATCTGCCACTCTTATTGAAAATAAAAGAGGACTGGTTTCCTCCATTAAAAACCTTAATCACTAACCCAAAATCATTACTCAAAACCATTTAATTCATTTTTTAAGGCATTTAACCACAAAATCCCTTTTATAATTTCAAAACCTTCTTTAAGTCTTTGAAAAATGCTAAAACATTAAAACTCAAGGAAATGGCTTCAGCCATCATCAAATTACTTATTAATAAACTCATTTAAGTTGAAATCAAACATAAAGATCAAAGAAACACAAAGGCCCTTCACCTACCTAAGGTTCGGCCACTTCTTCAAAATCAAAGGGAAAATAATTTCTTTTCAAAATAACTGCACTCATTTAAAGAGAATCCATTTCAAAACTCATTTACAATCGAAGGAAATCAAAAGCAAGAATAAAAATCAAAGCCCTTCCTCTAAGGAGGTTTTGGCCAAAAGAAAGGGGAAAGGGAAGGGGGTTCTCTCCTTCTCTTCCAAGCATTCCATTATGCTTAATAAGCATGAAAAATCACATTAAAATAATCAAATGTTCAATTTCCTAATACAATTCACATAATTCTCAAGAATCATTCAAAACCTAAGAATTGAAATTTGAAGAAAATGGAAGGGGAAATGATTTAGTAAAACATTAACCTTTAGAATAAGCTTTAAGAAGCTTAGAATGCTTCACTCTTGAGCCTTCTCCTTCCCTTTGGAGGAGGGTTCTCCAACTTCTTCAAAGTAGGAGAAATTCTCATTAAATTCAAAAATTAACACAAAAGATAGATGGAGCATGATTTAATGCATCAATTTCATGCCTAAACCTTGAATTCCACTTATAAAATCACAAAACTTAAAAATAACAACTTACTTGCTTCAATGGCAACTTCAATTCTCTTTGCTTTTAATCACCAATTCTAACTTCTTTTACTTGATTCTTAAGGTTTACTCACTAATCTATGGTTTAATTGGTGGTTTAGTGGTAGTTTAGAGGTAGGAAAGTGAAAGAAAATGGAGGAAGAGGAAGAAGATGAAAATGGCATGGAGAATGGAGAGGAAGAAGAAAGAGAAAATGTTGCTTAGTTGGTGGTAACTTTAAGTAGACAAGTCAAACATGTCTTCTCTCTTTTATGCCAAATGAATGGCAATGATCAAATCCTAAGTAATATCATCCAATGGCTCTAAATATTCATCAATAATTCTCTTCCAAATATTATTTAACTCCAGCAATTAATTAAATTAACTCCACAAAAATAATTCTTCAATTATTCTTTAATATACTACACTAGAAAATAATATTCATTAAATGCCTTAATTCACCAAAATATCATAGAATATTTTCTATCCACCTAAATCATGCAAACATGCTCCAAAAATATTAAATAAAATATTAGATAAACGTAGTAATTTTTTCGGACCGAAATAATACTAAGTCCTGAACCGATGGTACTATTCACAGACCGGTAAATCACTATTATCGACACTGAAAAGACACCAAATAAACAAATTGTTACAAGAAAAGTTCAAAATATTCAAATATGAAAATACTAAAACAAAAAATAATTATTATTTAAAATATAAAATTATTTAAAAAAAGAAATAATTTAAAATATGAAAATATTAAATCGTTTGTGCATGTCAGTTGAAAAATATTTGAAAAGACAAATAATTTAAAATATAAAAATTTGAAGTAAAAAAAATTAAGTAGAACAATATTGATTCCCTTAGCGCATATCGGTCCAAAATTATTTGACAAGAAAAATAATTTAAATCTACATATCTATCTATATATCTATATAATGTTGAAGCAAAAAACATTTTAAAAAAGTTGACTTGGCATATTCTTCTTTAAGCATTTCAATCTTTCCTTTTTTTAGAAATTTTCTATACTTTTTAATAATTTTTTAGCATATATATATATATATATTCTAAAAGTTTGAATAATTAAAATTTAAAACTTTTTGAATTTTTTAATTTAAAATTTAAAACTTTTGTTCACTTGACTAGAAATGTGCTCCGCAAGTGCACGAGTTATAAAAGTAGTGAAAAGATTATCATCTCACCGAGATTGAGGAATAAGCTATTAATTTTCTAATTGGACAATTATTAGGAAGATTGGATATAGTGAAAATGATTTAAACTAAGTTGTAAATTAAATTAAATAAATTCAAATTAAAATTCACAAGTGGAGATAATCAAAAGTTTATCACCTTTTGATAATCAATTCTTCTTCCTTCTTCTCGTCCTCTGTACGCTTAGATTCTTCATTTATCACTTCTTTCTAGGCTAGCCTCACCTTTTGTAATCTCACCTTTGGATCTTCTAAAACTTTTTCATTCCTTAGAGCACAACATTATACTGCTATTGGGATTTGGAACTTATTGACACAAAAGATTTCCATAAGCTTTAAAGTTTGAAAAGTTAGCTTGTTGCGCCATTTGATTCTTCATCATCTTTTGATGAGTGGTAAGTTGGTCGACTTTCTCATTCAATTGCATGATAAGTTCGTCTTGCGCATTTGCTTTTTTCTTTTGACTCTGTAGAAAACTTTCAAACGTGGCCTTAAGATTGTGTAACAGTCTAATTCTTTGGTGTCGTAAATAGTGATTTATCAGTCTGTGAATAGTATCATTGGTCCGGGACTTTGTATTATTTCGGTCCGAAAAAATTACTACATGTGTCTAATATTCTAATTAATATTTTTGGAGTATGTTTGCATGATTTAGATGGGTAAAAAATATTTCATGAATATTTTTGGAGAATTGCGGCAACTTATGAATATTATTTTTAGTATCGGATATTAAGGAATAAATGAGAGATTATTTTTGTGTGATTAATTTAATTAATTTGTGGAGTTAAATAATATTTGAAAGTGAATTATTTGAGAAATATTTAGAGCCATTGGATGAGATTACTTAGGATTTGATCATAGACATTCATTTGGCATAAACTTAAGAAGCCAAATTTGACTTTTCAACTCAAAAGCAATTCTTCTCTTTCTTCTTCCTCCATCTCCATGCCATGTTTCTTTTCTTCTTCTTCTTCTCTCATTTTCTCTCAATTCTCTACTTCAAAAACCTCACTCAATCACCTAATTAAACTAAAGATTATTAATTAAACCTTGAAAATTAAGTAGTAGAAGCTCAAATTTGGAATTCCTAAGCTTGGGATTTGGAGTTGCCATTGAAGGAGGTGAGTTGTAATTTTTGGGTTTTATGATTTAATTAGTGAAATTCAAGGATTAGTCATGCAATAGATGCATTAAATCATGTTCCATTCCTCTCCTTTTTTAATTTTGATTTTAATGTGTACTTTTTCCTACTTTGAAGATATTGGTGAACCCTCTACCAAAGGCAAAGAGAAGGCTAACGATTAGAGTGTTCTAAGCTTCTTTAAGCTTCTTTTTATGGTTAGTGCAATAATATTCTCATCCCTCTTTCATTTTCTTAAGTTTTCAATTTTAGATTTTTGAAGGAATTTTGAGAACTTTGTATGTTTTTGTTAAATTGATGAATTTTGACGTTAGAGGTGTACTTAGGGTGGACTGAAAGTTATTTTTTACCTTTTTATAGTTTCCATTTATTTCTGACTTCTAATGAAAGTTTTAGTTCTATTTCTCAGCTTTCCAAAACATCCTCTTATGTTCAATTCCAATACTTGTAGCTCAACTTATGATTTAAATACCAAAACTAGTTGTGTTATGGTGTCTCACATATAAATCTAAATTGATTGTCCCTTTTGGCCACAAAAATGGCAAGATAATATCTTATGTTCTTCATAAAAGTTGTATTTCTACTTCTTAGCTTTCTAAATCATCCTCTTATGTCAAATTTGAATACCTATAGCTCAACTTATGATCTTTATACCAAAACTGGTTGTGCTGAATCGTGTTTGGACTGTTGGTCTGTGTTCTTGGGTTTTTTTCACTCTCGTAGAAAATGATGTGGACTATGGTCCCTTCATGACATTTGTATCATTTTATCTTATCTTTCTAATGAATTAATTTTCACTGAATTTGAAGTCCTATAACTTCAGTTATACCCT
>CANUEP010188717.1:0-11574 GCA_947857235.1 Jatropha podagrica | reverse complement strand
TTTTAATGAAGCATTCATTAGGGATGGGGCTTCATGATGGGCTGAGTTCGGATTTCGGGTTATTCAACTGGGTTTCAAGTCCAAAGTCACCCCAACCCGATCCAATCCAATAGTAGCCTGTTTGTCCTGACCCTCAATGAAACCTCGTCGTCCTTTACGTTGAAACGATTTTCTTTCGCCCGAAATATACCCCTATGCTGTAAGGTCCATATGGAAAACGACTTTCCGACATGATA
The DNA here is from genome assembly GCA_947857235.1 of Jatropha podagrica. NCBI lineage: Eukaryota > Viridiplantae > Streptophyta > Magnoliopsida > Malpighiales > Euphorbiaceae > Jatropha > Jatropha podagrica. The sequence continues at coordinate 11,338 of CANUEP010188717.1, read as the reverse complement.
ATTTTTATATCCAAACTCGAATCTGAGACACTTAATTAAGGAGAAGAAATCTTAATCATTTTATTATAATCAACGTTGATAAATGAATATCTATTTTAGTAAAAAAATATATATTTTTTTCGTTTTAAGTTCATTATTTTTCAAAAGAAATATAAGTAAGACAAGACTGGAACAAGCCACTGTGGCCCAATCTGGACCCATCAGGAATTTGGGTCCAAAAACAAAATGCAACAAGAAGACCGGAGTCATATATTTTTTTTTTTTTAAAAAAAAACTAATTAATTATTTTTTTTTAATCAAGCACGCGCCTCTTGATTTGGGACATGTGCCATAAGAATCCGACACATGTATGTGGGATGACAACGCCATACATCAGTTTCAGTTTTTGAGGCCCCTCCGTTCTTCAAGGGTCACAATTAAACATATCGTACGGAATTACTTGAAAGGGACATAACCAAAAAACTATGGGCATCACTTTAAATTTTGCTGAAAAGAAAGAAAAATGTCTAATTTGATACCATTCACCACGAAAAAGAAGATATCGAAACCGAAAGAGCATATTTGAAGAAGGAAGATCCTACGGCATGTTCTTCTATTCCTCTACAATCTTTCTCTACATTTTGTTGCATGTTTTTACGTGCATTCATGCATTTTTTGTATCTACGTGTATATCTGCCACTCATATAGTATACTTAAGCCTTAATATATAATTTTCTCTCTCAAATTTTTAAGAAAATGTCTCGTATACTTATAATAAAATTTATAAAACTATTTTTTTTTTCAAAATTTGTGAATGTTCTTTTGAATAAGCCCTTTTTTCAAAAATCAAATATTTCTGAATTACAAAAATTGCTCTGTGAATTCAAATGCACCTTACCATTTGGATCACTTCTTATGATTTGTCATCTCATATATTTAACAAGGAAAATTAAAGAATTCAAGTGAATTCAAATTATATATTCACTTGGATTTAAAGAAAATTGTGGTAATTTTAATAGATAGGTATTGTAGAGAACTTTAAAATGTTGGTTCTTGAAAATTTTAGAGAGATGGAGAGAGAAAGAGAGCAAAAGTAAATTTTTATTCCAAAAAAAAGTTTAAATTTTGGGGCTTTTCAAAGCACCAATGATCTTGTCACGCGTATAAACATGCATTTATATTGGAATTTTTAAGGCATCAATCACTTTGTCACGCGTGTAATATAAATTTATATTCGGTTATTTTAAAATTAAAAAAATATTTATTTAATAAAACTTTTTAAAAGTATAAGATTTCATGCGATTTTCCAATAAAATTTTGAAGATTTACTTCTGCATTCTGCGTATATATGATTGAAGATAACATAAACTGTGGATTATAATGACATCGCATAATATAAATATTAACTAAGAGATATTTAATGGATCGAATAAGATTATAGGTGACTATAAGATAAAAGAGAAAAAAAAAAATAAATTGACATTGAGGATCATTTAAAATTGAAAATGGTGAAAGAATTAAGTAGGGCCACAGAGTCGCATGATTTATAGAAAGGAACCTTATCAAGAAAAATTGACCCAATGCCAGCATATGCTGCCTGCTTCTTCATTACTCTTCAGCATATCCTCTTTATTTTTTCCCGTCAGTTAATTATTACTGCTATATGATAATTAAGTAACTTTTTGTTTCTAAGATGAACTTAAGGTTAAACTAGTTCTTTTTTCATGACCTACATGTATACAATATGTTATGGTCATGACTCATGGAGATGTAGAACTATTGGATCTCAATTTGTGTGGGCTGGGTTTTTGAAGATCTGAAAATAAATATATGATATAATAAATTTGAAAAGCATTAATACGACTAGAAAAAAGAAAAAAAAAAAAAAAGAAAAATTTGAAAACAATTGCTGAAGCGATGCAGAGACGAACTGGTGAACAAATCTCCTTTGGCAGATGATCTTACTTTCTCCTGGCATGTATTTGCCTGCTGCATAGATTGGTAGATGATATTTTGAAGATCTGAAAATAAATAGATGATATAATAAATTTGAAAAGCATTAATACGACTAAAAAAAATAAAAAAATGAAAAATTTGAAAACAATTGCTGAAGCGATGCAGAGACGAACTGGTGAGCAAATCTCCTTTGGCAGATGATCTTACTTTCTCCTGGCATGTATTTGCCTGCTGCATAGATTGGAGATGATAAACATCATCTACCAAAGAAGATCAGCTCAGTAATTCATCTGCAGTACGTCAAATTTATGCAGAAATGGCAATGATCTTATCAATTTGTGGTCCTGACTTTTCAAAAAGAAAATCCCATGCGTATTACCAAAGTTGACAGTATAAAAATGTGTTAATCGCCGTCTTTTAAACACTGGAATCAAATTAAACAGGTGTTTCATTTATATATGCATATAAATAAATAACTAAACGACAGCATCATAAACAGATTTTTCTACGTTATACATATGTGCAAGCGCGTGTATGTGCATGCAGCAGATATATGCATGAGAACTGGCAAAAGTCGTTAAAAGGATATAAAGCCCTATCCAGAGAAGGGGGACCAAAACCCATGTGTGGGAAAGAGTTGAGAAAACTTATTGTGGAAGAAGAAGCTGTGAGGAATGATCCGCAGGATAATTCTATTTCATTTAACCACTCGAATATCCGTTGTTAATGTGCGAATCATCACTACATCAATATAGGGTAGTCCAACTTCTTGAGATTGATCAGGGAGAAAGAAAATGTAGGAGAAGAGTAAAGAGTGTAATGAATATCAGTGCAATTCTCCTTTGGCAGGAACAAATATGGTATATGCACATAATTAAGCTTGTGCATCTATACTAGACCTGGTTACTGCCAAAGGAGAATTGCCCTGTTATTCAATTACACTCCAAATTAAAATATACTGTCCTGTAATATTGCCAGTCAATTGCTCCAGGCAAGCGTATTCTCTCTTTCCTGATGCCAATATATGTGTGTATATTTATGTCTGTGGGTGTGCCCGTGCTCTTTGTTTACTTTGCAGCAGCAGGTGAGAATAGGCAATGGCGAATATATATATCCTTCTCAAGCAGAAAGATTTTCAACATTAAAGCAATGAGATCCCATCGGAGCTATCTACCCAATGAAAAATTTATAGCAAGTAGTGCAGCCAGGCAAATCATAGATTGACAATTAGTGGCCTAATCAACTACATGTATCAGTTTGTAAGGGAATCCTAAAAACATGAAGAACAATTTATTGTTCAATCCTCAATGTATTACAATCTTTTTAGGGAGTATCAGTGAAGAGAGAATCAAATTTGAATATTAATTTGCTCAGTCGTATATATTAAATCCATCCGTGTTTCTAAATTCATAAAAGGAATGTAAAATTTCACATAATAAGAGTTTATTTATCCTATTACCAATTCAATTTTCCAGATACTGAGATGATAAAGCTTCTGTTGATGGAAATTAAAGTTAAAAAATGATATATAACCCTAACGACGGAGGCAACGCGGTTTGCAGAGATGACATATCGTTTTAATTTCTTTCCAAAGCATGACGGATCAGAAATGCTAATACCAATAATAATCATAGGAAAGACTAAAATTGTTGATAATAGAAAGTACATCAAACACAAAATTTGAAGTCTGAATAAGAAAAGATCAAACGATATACTCATTTGTCAGATTCGGCGACTGGAGCGACATCTCGCTTTCTTCACAGAATTTCATTTCATACTTCGGTCATTTGTTTACTACGGTGTTAGGATTCCGAAACATATGAACCCTAACTCGATTAGATGTGCGTTTGGAAGCTGGGAAAAGGAAAGAAAAAGGAGAAGATCGAGAAGGAGAGAGAAACAGAAATTAGATTTTTACTGATTGATTGATAAATTGTCTGTCAACGTTACATCGCGGTTTAACAAATCAGTATGCATACCATCCTAGCATTGCGGAAACATTAACCATAAAAGAAAACATTTACAATCACATCCAACCCGTATTCCAAGAAAACCCCAATTATACAACTATACCTTAAAAAAACAGTTGGTCGTTTCAATTCTTTAGCTTGTCGTTCGATGACAGGATAACCGTTTTCCAGAAGCAACTGCTCAGTCAGTGCTCGCTCTGATGGACCTTTTTTAAATCAACAACTTCCTTCCTGCCATTTCTTGTTAGATTTTCACGTAGTGGTCAACGACCAAAATGGCAATTTTGCCCATAAAATGTTGAAATATCTGCCCCTAAGGTTATTAGGATGATGCAGAGAGCCGTTTTATTCTTCATTTAAATAAGTAACAATAAATTGGTTATTTGAGAAATACTTACATATATCCGATGTTTGACTCCACCTATATAAAGGAGGATAAACTTATCTATGTCTCAAAAAGGAAATATTGCTTATATAGCACATGATTGCAATAGATACACAAGCTAAATATGATTATTGACAGAATTCAGAATTCAAGCGCAACCTTGATAATTAAATAAATGCCACAGCGTTTTGGTGAGAAATTGAAGACAGCATTTCCAGTCTGACAAGCCAAACTGCAAAAGTATTGCAGGGCAAATCTCCTTTGACAGGGAACACACTATGTATAGGAGATTGCACATCCTAATTAGTGTCTGCATGCCAATGGAGGTTTTGCCTTGTAATGCAACTGCACTTCATGTCATAGACTCAAGGCCATGAAGCTTATTATTTATCCAAACCTAGGGAAGAAGCATATGCCATATAAAAATGCTTTCATTCATTTGTGTGGCCGAAGGCTTTTCCAGCAATTTATTCCACTACTCACTCCCTTGTGCAATAGAACTACGGTCATTTGTTTACTACGGTGTTAGGATTCCGTAACATATCTTCTTTAAACCATATAGCTGTATGAAGGATTACTGCAGAATAACCTATCAAATATGCTTTAACGAGGGAGACAGAGAGTATGTTTTCCATTTCATTCGTGTCAAAAGCCGGTCCCTGAAATGATTTTTTGCGTGTAAAAAATGAAGCACAAGTTGCCATTTGAATCTGATCATGTTTGTCCCCCAAAGCAATGTGGGACACCATGTTTAGAAAATGGACAGGCCTCACATTATAAAGATCGGATCAAGGATAAGAGTTTTACGCAACTCTTATCATATATATATGGCTTAAACTTAAAGAACTTGTACCAATTTGAACAACAAGATCACTCCTTGATGGTGGATTTTCCTGAAGTCTGAACTCACAACTGAACCCTGTTTGGTTGCTCCAAAGGGTTGGAGGAACTAGTCCACTCTTACATGCTGTATTCTAAAGATTAGTGTTTAGTGTGGAAATCAAACAATACTAATCTTTGTATTGAACTGCATTAATCCAAGGTAAATGCAGAAGAATTGCTGGGCAAATCTCCTTTGGCAGAAGGCACATTTTAAGACTTGATACTTGTCTAAAAACTTGCTGCCTGCCAATGGAGTATTTGCCCTGTAATATACAACTGCACCAAAAGTCACATAACAGACCATGACATGGCCTCTATGGATAGACTTACTTGCCCATATATAATTTTTGTATTTTATATACTCAAAAAGTAAAATAAAACATCAAGTGTTGTCAAGTGTCTATGCATGGTGCGATTGGTCTAAGAGAATCTCTTAAAAAGCTAGCTTTGCTTTTCGTTAATAATGAGCTCATTATGAAGAAAATCCAAGAAAAGGGAAAGGAAAAAAAGAAGAACAGCTACTTTAAAATGGAAGATACCGAGCATTTTGGGAACTTGACCCCTTCCTGGCTCTCAAAAGCCAACCAAATTACATGCGGAAACTGGATGCAGAAGTTTAACTTTATCGCCATTCCTCCCTAACTCCAAACACTCTTCAAATTTTACTGTACTAATTTGATCGTGGCTCAGCCACTATGATATTCTTCAACATCTAAATTGAAGAAATATTTAATTATCTTGAGTTGCTTTGTTGGAAAGAAATACATATGCATTTTTATAAATCAAACTAATTATCAATATTTTTTTGTTTATCCAATTTAATTTTTTTAATGTCTTTACGTACATTTCTTAACCTTAAACTAATCTAATCTCGTTTTGAAACTTGCAATTGCTCCTTCTCATAAATACTACTTTAACTTATTTTTCTTGTCTTTGTATCATAACAACACTGGCTTTTGTTCCTCTAATGCAATCAAAATCGTGCCCTAAATAAATTGTTGTTACTTCTGTAATTTACTTTGGCTTCTGTATGGTTTTCAATGTTTCAATCTCATTTTAGACACAATGTATAGGACCACCTCATTTTAAATGTCACTCAAAGTTCCTTTTCCACTTTCATTAACTGTGATTTTAAAAAATTAAAAGATATTAATTAATTTTTTTTCTCATTTATCATTATTATTTGTTAGTGTCATCATTAAACTATTACATTTCCTTCTTCCTACTATCATTATATATATATATATATATAATCAGCATTTTTTTCCTTAAAAATTGACATATGGCATATCCACTTGACATTTTAATTTGACGCGAGGCATATTCTTCTAATTAGACTTTTACTTGGTATGGTTTGATTTGATTTGATTATTTAATATATTAATCTATTATTTTTGTTTGAATTTATTTTGAATTAGTATGTTTGATTTGGTTTGGTTTAATTTAGTTATTTAACGTATTAATGGCTTTTTAAGTAATTATTATTAATTATTAATTTTTTAAAAAAGATAAAGTTTAATAACAAACGTTTCCGTGTATTAATGGCTTCAAATTTGTGAAGTTACAAAAACATTTCAATGCTTTATTAGTGTATTAATGCTTTTAGCGTTTGATTAGGTTATTTTTGTAATTTTATCGGTGTTTCAATTTAATTTTTTTTTAAATGGTGTAATAGTGTATTTTTTTTATTTTAAGTTGTTACAAATACAAATGAAAAGTACGATAAAATTGAAAATTTGAAAATAAATAGTGATCACGATTGTGAGATGTGTCTTTCAATAGTAGGAGGTCTTACGAGTACACAGATATATTATTGAATAAAAAAATTAAATATAATATTTTACATTTTTATTATTTGCATACTCAATTAAAAATAATACTATTATTTTAAATATTTATATGTAATCGTTTTTTAATATTTGTTCTTATAGGAAAACTATATACTATCATTTTAGGACTTAGTTCATTTTGTCTAATGATGTAAAAATCTTTTCCATAAACTGTCGGTTCTAATTCAGCTGTGTATTAATCTCTTTTTAAAATATTTATACTAACAGTTTAATTCTTTTTTATTTTAAAAAAAATCTGAAACTAAAATTTATACAACGGAAAAAATAAATATTATAATTTTAAACTTTGTAAATGAAAAATTAAGAATAAATAGACGGTTAGATTTAAAAAATTTTATATATTTTACTTTTGACATTTAAATATTTTTAAATTTTAAATCTGCACATTGAGGGGTAAACATACATATGTCGAAGTGACAGTTCAGATAAAGAATTGCCGGGCAAATCTCCTTTGGCAGAGGGCACAATAAGCTTAGCTTGCAACAATTATAGTTATGTGGCTGCCTGCCAATGGAGATTTTGCCATGTAATGCAGCTGCACACCTGAACTTGCATAAGACAACACACTTAATGTCCATTTATACCATTTCAGAAGAAGCATATCCAACAGAACAATACTGTGTCCAATGTCTTCTTCTTCTCTTTCTATTCACCTTTATTCCCTGCATGACGTTGCCACTTTCGCGTTCCAACAAAAAATCTACATTTTATTTTATATTTTACAATTTTTATGATCTAATTAAAAAAAAAAAAAAAAGAGAAAGAAGATCCAAAGGAAGTTCTTTATATATTAATGGATCGACCCCCAAGTTTACTGTCCAACACGCAGAAACGCGGCGCTGCACGCAATCCGTGATCATGGTCTTATGCTTTTGATTCTCGAATATTACAATCAGGTCCACAAATTTAAAAATGAAAAACTAAAAATAAACAAAAAGAATTTTCAACAAGTTAATTTTTATTCTGTAGAATATAACCGGCTCCAATTGCCTTAATAATCATCTCTTGTCTGATAGCACTGGCCTTTTCTAGCATCGACTCTGTTGGTACCAATCCTCCAATATTTATTCCATGATCAGCATCTGTTCTGATATCTCTGCTAGACTTTTTCCATTTGAATTGCGCAATAGACATGAAGATCAAGGTTGCATTTATAACATTTGTAGCTGATAAAATTTCCAACTTTATCACAAGCAAAACATTTTTACTCGTACTCGTACCAGAATGGCATGACAACGAAGTTAGGAGGGTGTATATGTTCTTCATGTTTAAAAATAGTTGGCAAGACCCCGCTTCTGATGTGGGTTTGGAGTAGACAACCGTTAACTCACAGATGCTGCAATTATGTGTCTCTAAAAATTCGTACTCAGATGGATTTGGGTTCATGTAAAATGGAAAATATTCTGAAATGACATCTATCTTGCTGGGTATTTCAGCACATGATTTGTGAAGAATAAACTCATTACATTCAACGCGTTGGTAAATGGGACCAGAAATGGATTCATGACAATGGTTGTAAAGGTTTTTATGATTATTAGAAATAATATTTGGGTTTTCAATTAAGGAAAACTCGTGTGCATGTGCTTCAGTCAAAGGTCTTTTGGGAATGATTTTATCATTATTTGAAGGTTGTGATGGGTTTTATTTGTTACCTTCATCTGCTTGAACTTGGAAATCTACATTTTCACCAAATTCTGCACACTGTATTAATATAGCAGGCGCAAAATCCTTCACAACAAACGGTTCTGCAACGTTGATGTCGAATTAAGGATTAATATTGCAGCAAAGAATTTCTCTTTTTCTATTTTTCCTTTCCTACTTTTACATATCGGAGTGACTAATTGTTCGAATTAAGGATTAATTCAAGCACAACGAAGTTCTAATTTGTTGAATGGACCAATGGTTATATAACCCATGATGTCAAAATTGCATTAAACCAATGAAGGCCACTAATTATGAGGCCCAAGGCCCACCTAATTTAGCTATGTATACAGAATCCATTGTTCATAATTTTAATTTTTTTTTTAAAACAAAATTTTGTAAATGAGGTTTAAAAATGAAATAATTAAATTATTTTTTCTAATAATTCCGTATTATTTCAGTTGGTAGGTATGCAGGTGGTTCTAGCAATGAGGGGCCTGTACTAAGTTGGTCATGTGAACCTCAGATTCCACAAAGAGGAAAAGATAAAATCAAAGAAAGGAAAGAGAGAAGTTCAACAAATAGACAAGAGATTGATAGAAAATAGAGAGGCACTCTCCTCAAATTGAGAAAGGGAGATGTCAAGCACAAGTAGACAAATAAAAACAGATGAGAAGATAGGTTTATAATACTATAAAATTGAAATATCAAAAAATGAGGGAACAAAGAAAAGGACTTTAGGCCCCCAGTGAGTGTCCCTCTCTCTATCCGCTCTAAAATAATGTACCCAAAGCAGACACAAGAAACAAATTAGTAGGAGTGAAACTAAGGAGGTAGCAACTACTAAAATCCAACATGTATTGCCCTTGTTGCCTTCCATTGCATGTACATTATGTTACAAGCATGCCTGAGGTTTTTGTACTGTTCTATGTGCTTGGCTTCTTCTTGACAGATGGTAAAGAATCACAATTTCATCCACTGTTTTTATCCAACGGTTTCGGTTTCATTAATTTACATACAATAATATATATTAATAATTCTTCTATTCTTGTTTTTCTTTTTTAATCCTTGGGTCTCCACGGTTCAGAACGGGCGATTCCAGTCTTCCAATGGTAGGAATCGAGATAGGTCTTAATTGAATGCACCAATAAAATAGAAAACCGTAGCATGATTAATGGAAGTTGAAGAAAAGAGTAAAAAATTTCAAAACCAAAGAGAAAAAGAAAACACAAGTGTTCAGTGCATAGGGAAAATGAACAGAGAAAAGGGATTGAATCTTAAAAAGGTTCAAGAAGGTAAAACAAATGAAGCAGGAGACAGATACTAGTACAAAATTAGAAAGAGAGGTGGATTTGTCACAAGTGGAAAGGCTGTTAGTGAAGAGATGGCATAAAATATGTAGGTTAAAGGGTTTAGAGGGTGTCCACAAGTAGAAAAACAACGATAAAGAATAAAACACCAAAAGTATTTTATATTTGTCAGAGCATGTGACCTTATGGGAGGGGAGGCAATTGGCAAAGTGAAACCTAACGAGAGGCCCGTGAACTCTACTGCAATCTGCAAATGCCCGTAGCTCTCGTCGAATCGAATGCCCTTTTCCCACTTCCATTCCCATGCAATAAATTCCAAATAGGACAATTGTAATTGCAACATCATCCACTTCTCATCAATGCTCTGCTTCCTTCTGTCATCGCCTTTTCTCGTTTGTATTTATTTTTTCTGTTGGCTTTGCATGTTCTGAGATCATTTTTTTGTCTCCTCGTTGGTGTCTAATTATGGAACTTCTATTTTCAAAATACTAATTTCAATTTAAAATGGATGAAGCATTGACTAGTCCAGATTCCTAATATGATTATCTTAAATATCTTGAAGTATGTTAAATGTTACTGTTACGTCATTTCATGCTAAAATACCTATGTAGGCTCTTCTTTTTTTAACCTTTCTTTTTTTACCCTTTTCTTGTTACAGTTCCCAATTTCATGTGAGACAAGAGGATAGGACTTAGAAACTTTGGCAAATCAAAGATCCCAATACAATACAAAATATACTTATACCCACTTGACCTCTACCATTCTCATGCTATAAAAAGCCAACAGCATTCTGTCTTCTAATCTCTCACTGTAAGCATTTAATAAACAAACAGAAACAGGGTAAGAGAGAAGAAGAAGATGGTGTCAAGACTGCAAAGGAAAATGGCATTGCGCAGAAAGCTTCACATTCTAAGAACCCTCACCTTCTCCAAATCTGTAATTTAATTACAATTAAAAACTCATTCCTAGAGTAGTTTCCAAGTTCTTGTGCTGAATTCTTTACTCTCCTTTTTTTTTTTTTTTTCTCTCTTTGTGAAGGTGAAAAGACGCTCTATTATTGCTGATGCTATTCTTTACATTTACAAACTCAAACTCAAGTTGGAGTCAATCAAAAGAGAACTCTTATACTTAGATGCAATCAAGAGGCAATGCTTAAGCATGGTGAAGCTGCACCTCCACTTACCCAAGGTCCGCACTCTCTTACCCCATTAATCTCTTTTCATGTTTTCTACTTGGGATAACATTTGCATCTTTCACTGTTTTGTATGCACAGGTGAAAGTAGAGAAAGCTGGAAAAGGATTTGTCGTAAAGGTGATTTGCGAGAAGGGAGGAGATAAGCTAGTCTCAATATTAGAAGTATTTGA
>CANUEP010188464.1:0-56604 GCA_947857235.1 Jatropha podagrica | reverse complement strand
TCAACTAATTAATTCAACTCTTAATATACACCACTTATTTAAAATCCTTCAATAATACCCATTCATCCTTAATAAACTAATTTTTATAATTATAGAATAATAACTAATTAAAATTCTACAATTAATTTAATTACTCACTCTCAAAAATTAATTAAAATCCTATACTTAATCTTTAATTAACCCAATCATCAACTTATTTATTTTATCAAATTCACTCATTAATCAATCAATCACATAACTAATTAATCAACCAAAAATACTAAAATCAACCAATAATCAATATTCTATAATTAAATTAATCTCCATAATAATATTATTCTAAACTAAAAAACTAATTACTCTCAACCTATAACCAAATAATCAATCAACTACTAAAATTCTAACAATATACTTATAATCAAATAATCAAAATTCTATAATTAGTCAATCACCACAATCATTCAATTCAACTAATTAATTATTAAAATTATCCCTAAAATAATAAAATCCTCCAATATTTTGAAATAAAAATTTTGAGATATTACAATAAGTCAACGTTAACATTCGGCTGAATCAATAAAAATAAACTATATTTTTTATAAAATTAGGTTGGAAATCGTGTGATGCAAATAGAAAAAAGAGTAGATAATTCACGAATACAAGTAGTATTAGAAATTAGAAAAAAAAAAAACTAACCCTCAAAATGTGTATTTAAAAATAATTAGTGACAATTATTTCAAATAAATCAAGCTATACAAAAAGGTGGCGATCCTCCATTTATGACCTTGGATCCAATGCTCAAATTCAGCAAGATCCCTCTTTTTCACATGATTTGCCTTGTTGTTGGTGCATTTAATTAAGAAAGAAAAGAAGGAGACACATTTATTTCAAAATATTAATCAACTCTATAAATATATTAAAATATAAATTGATTTTAGTATTTTAAAAAATAATAAATAATATAAATTATTTTTAATTTTAAGATAAATAATAATTTGATAAAATTACTCTTAATTTTATTATAATTTAAGAAAATTAATTACTTTTTTAATTTAAAAAAAAAATCTTAAATAATTTATATATTTTAAGACATATGGAGTATTAATACTAATAAACGATCACCCGAATATACATATATATACATCAATAATTGAGGAGCTCTTTTTTCCTTTCCTTTTTCTTTTTTTTGTTGGTTGGCGATTGTGATATTCCAATGGAGACCCAATTGAAAAGCTATATAAATAGCTTTGGAGTAAAATGGAAGTTTTTTTTTTTTCATCACCAAACACTAATTGAGTTTGAGAGTGGCAAAGCTTTTTGCTTGCTTTGGCAGATACCTTACCGTTCTCTCCATTTAAGAAAATATAATTCTCACCTTCCTATCTTGTGTGTTAAGAGTCAATTAAGCCCTCTATTTTTAATTAAGTGCTAAAAAAATATAGGTAAGATGGTAAAATATTAATATATATATATAGGCTGAAATTATTGACAAAAAAAAGAAAAAAGAAAAAAGAAAATGTAACTTCTCCAATTTTTACCCTATATAGGAAAATTACATGTTCAAAGGGAAAAAGATTGAAGAACACATTCTATTATGTATGTCGCAAATTTTTATAACAAAAAGGGAAACCTTTCCTAAGAGGTAATTAATTACAATTTCGTGCCACTAACGTAAGCATTCATTGTTACAACTTGGCTTTCATGTCCTTACAATATGACTTCTTTGCCTGACCTTAACTAGGTTAGAGTCACACGAATAAGCAAAGGATTAAAAGGGTACTTCAGAAAAAACAATTTTTTTTTTTTTTTAGTAAATGAAATTTCTAAAAGAGAATTAAGATTTAGTTACTAAATTTCAAAAACCATTGGCGTAAAAGAGATATATTAGATAAATGTTAATTAGGCTATGTTCGGCGATAACATTTTAAGAAGCTTTTAACGTTTGATCAGTCGAAATATTATTTTTTATAATATTCGGTAATATAGCATTTGGATTAGTTTTTTAGGTTAAGGTAATATTTTATAAAAAATTAATTTATATAATATTTCACTTTTAATATTTTATGAAAAATTATCCAAACAACTGAATGCTACTAAAATATTTAATGATTATCAAAACAGTTAATTTTACGGAAAATAATGTAAAATGACACCAGGGAAAGAAAATTGAAAGGAGTAAAAAATCTTGTACTTTCTATAGCTTAACACAATACACACTAATTACTATATAACATCTCTAGCAAGACCTTTCAATTAATTGTTTGTAAGGATAAAATTTTAAATTGTAAAAAAAAAAAAAAAGCAAAGAGTTTTAGAAGAAAATGATGGTTCTATTAATTGAAATGGAACTCTTACCTTATTTGACTGTAATCTTGGCTCAACCAACTTGCTTGTGGAAGTGAGAACGCACATGTGTGAGAACCGAAAAGCCAAACAAATAACTAATATTTCAGAGTTAGGCACCAAACACTCCAACCTTCATGCCATAAACATATAAGGCTCCTAAACTTGCATTCTCTCACAAGCCAACAATCACTTAATCTCTCCCTTTCTTGAGTCTTAATAAGCTCAAAGCTCTCTCATTTTCATCTCCACCAGTGTATCTTTTCCACCACCATTCCTTATCTTTACTGTCAGGATTCTGGAGTTGTAGGAGCCCTATTTCTTGCATATAAGCAATTTTATATTTTCAAAGGTTTGTGTTCTTAATTTATGAGTCTCGCATACCATTTTAGAGTTCTTTATGTTTGATATGCATATGAATTTAATTCAATGTTTCTTTCTTTCTTTCGTTCTTTTTTTTTTTTTTTCTGTGGGTTTTCAGGGCTCCTTACAACTCCAAGAATCTCTTATTGATAAATTTGTTGAAGGTACTTTCATCTTCTTCTTTCTTGGTCTTTAATGATATGAATTTTCGAAGATTTTATGCAAAAATGTTTACATGAAAACCACAATGTAATTTGTTTAAAAATGCCAACAAATAAAGATGATCAAATAACATACAATTTTTCGTAAAATAATAGAAAATCAAGAGAACTCAAGAGAGATATTATGAGGAAAAATAATTGTATATTACTATAAAATGGTTATACATATAGGTATATTAAGCTTACACACTCATTTATTGCATAGTAGAAATTCATTATAATATTCATGTGGAAAGAGCTTTCGGGTTCAATCCTCACTAAACATACTTATATGGAAGAGCGAGGAACTTTAACTGCGAATTAGACTGTCTCCTGACAATGGAGTCCGGATACGAGTAGTTCCACCAAAGAAAAAGAAATTGATTATGATGTTAATATAGCTAAAATTTTAAATATTATTCACAAATTATATATTTAATTTATTTTCCTTATTGGGTCTGGTTAAAAAAAAATAAAAAAATTGCACAATCTACGTACCCTGTAGCTTATTAATTGTTTGTTAAATTATAGACAACGCATAATTGGACTCAGCAGTCAATGAGATTTGTTTACAAATAGAGCTAATCTTTCAAGCAATCTTTTCGATTTTTTAATAAATTTGTCTAACTTTATGGCTAATAAGTAACTAGCATGATTATATAAAGTTATGAAATATAATAAAAAAAATTTTGACTTTAACTTAATTTGAATGCTCAAGTGGTAATTCGAGTTTGAGCTCACGGACGACTCTGTACAATCAAGATTCCATAGGTAGAAAAACACTTGAGGGGCATTTAAAGGATTTTTTTTTTTTTTTACTCCAAAGCATTTTGAAATATGTATAAATTTGAGCCTAACCTCCTTCTATTTTGGCAGAAGATGGGAGAAATGTCAAGCTTTCAGTTGGGTGTTATTGGTGCACTGTTTCTTTCAGTGGCATCATCTGTCTCTATTGTTATATGCAACAAAGCTTTGATGAGCAATCTTGGCTTCCCCTTTGGTAAATCAATCTCTTGATTTATTTTTTCTCACTTCTTGTTTACTCTTAATTTATCATTATTTTATTTGATAATAATGTTCAAAAATAAATTTGTGGATTTAATATAGAATTTGTAATATTAACTCTCTTTTTTTCTTGTTTTGGGTATATTTAGCAACAACTCTCACTAGTTGGCACCTCATGGTCACTTTCTGCACTCTTCACTGCGCACATCGTTTCAACTTATTTGAGTCCAAAGCCATTGACATGAAGACTGTGATGCTTTTTGGCATTCTTAATGGTGTTTCTATTGGCCTTCTCAACTTGAGTCTCGGTTTCAATTCCATTGGATTCTACCAGGTAAACCCCTCTATTTATTTCACTAATTATTTTCAAATCTCAATTTGAGTATTCGAGCTTGTATATAGTCAAGCATTCAAGTGTCTATCTCTTTTTGTAATTTTATATTAGATATTTCTATCTTTCTTCCTTTTTTTTTTTTTAAACATTATTGCAGATGACCAAACTTGCAATCATACCATTCACTGTTCTATTGGAAACTCTTTTCCTGAAAAAACAATTCAGGTTACTAAATACTTTTATATATATGTACATTTCTACTATTGCAATATTAATTGAAAAATAACACTTTCTAAAATCTCACTCTTTCTCCTTTTTTGTTTTCCCTTTGCAGCCAGAAAATTAAGTTAGCTCTCTTCCTATTGCTTATTGGAGTTGGCATTGCTTCAGTGACTGATCTCCAACTCAATGTTCTTGGGACAGTTCTCTCTCTGCTAGCCATTGTAACCACATGTGTTGGCCAAATTGTATCCTTTCTTTCAATACTATATTATTTACTTATTTTCTTGATAATTTAGCATTTATATTAATTATATATGGATGGACTCACAATATATATACGTATATAATTCTTTAACTTAATTTCTCAATTCAGCTTACAAATACAATACAAAAGAGACTCAATGTGTCTTCCACACAGTTGCTTTATCAGTCTGCTCCATTTCAAGCAGCAATTCTTTTTGTCTCAGGCCCTTTGGTTGATCAATTTTTGACCAAAAAGAATGTTTTTGCTTACAAATATTCTCCTATAGTCTTGGTATGTTTATATGTATAAATAAAAAACTCTCCACTTCCCTTTTTTTTTTTTTTTCTCGTTATCAAATTAAGTACATTTATAATTATTTAAAAAACAATAATAATATTTTTTAACATTTTTGCAGGCTTTTATCATCCTCTCATGCCTTATATCAGTGTCTGTAAATTTTAGTACTTTCATGGTAATAGGGAAGACATCACCAGTTACGTATCAAGTTCTTGGTCACCTCAAAACTTGTCTTGTTCTTGCTTTTGGGTACACACTATTGCATGACCCTTTTACAATGAGAAACATTATTGGGATTCTTGTTGCCATTTTTGGTATGGGCTTATACTCTTATTTCTGCACCCAAGAGAATAAGAAAAAACAATCTGCTGACCTTTCATTGGGGCCTCAGGTACCTTCTTATTTCCCTTCCTCTCTTTTTTTCCTCTTTTTTCCCCTCCTTAAACTTGACTTGTTTATAATTTATAGTTAAAAAAGAACTACCCGCTGGAGCTTGGATTGTATATTAAATGAGTATCATAAATAGGCTCAAGATTGTTAAGCTTGTTCATGATTTGAGTTCAAACGAGCTTTTTTCAAGTCAAGCCTTGAATAGCCCTTGAGTCGAGTCATTTATTTATCGTTCTGCTAATATACATGTGACTGAAAAATAGTGTTCCCTGTTTCAGATGAAGGATAAGGATAACACGCCACTGTTAGCTATGCAAGACAAAGAAAGCCTTGAGGCAAAGAAATCAGCAAAGGACTCTCTTGTCTGAGTAAAATAGGGTTTTTCTTTTTTCTTTTATTTTTTTTCAATTAAAGGGTGGATCCATATATGAGGGTGATGTTTGGTCTAAACATTTTGTTGAGACTAAGTAACTGATTTTGATTCTTTTAATAAACACTCTTTCTTTATTTGTTGAATTCAATTAGAAATGTTTATAAATGGAATCATGAAACTGTTGATAGATATTTTATTATCAATATATATATTTTATTTTTTTTAATTAGGGAGATACATAAGAGTTTTCCTTTTCTTTTTTTCCAAACACTTATAATAAAAAAAGAGGTTGAAGTTAAAGAAGAGTGGAGAGAAAGTACCGGTCTGGTGTTTCACGAAGCACTTCCCAAAGACGTTTTGCAGGACTAGAACGTCGTTTCTTTTACAAGTAGTCGATGAAGTTGCTTCCATTGTAATAATCTTTTTTTATTTATTTAGAATTCAAGCACATTCAAATATATATATATATATATATATATATATATATATATATAAACACTTTTCATGTGTTGATCAAAATCAAAAACCATTTTCTTCCTGGATTGTTGTATTCTTGTCTGTACAGGGTTTGCACATGCCAATATTACTTTTAGCATGAAGTTATATCCCCAAGCCCAAGTCATAGGGCTACTGCACTACACACTACACTCCTTCAGTTTATCGTATTTGACACATTCTGTGATTCTAATAAACAGTTACACTCCATCAGTTTATTGATTCTAATGTCTTTTGATTTTGCATAGGCTTGGTTCTGATTATGGGCGGACCCATTCCAAATACAGTAAATCTAAAACTACCAATACCCAAAAAATAGCCCAAAACCAATGATTTTGGAAGCATGTACATTCTAAACTGGACCTGGGTGGTGAGCATTCAGTCGACCAAACTAAATGAATTAGCTCCATTTCAGTTTATTCAAATATTATTTTATGATCCAAATCCGAAATCAAAAGATATAATAATTTATTCAAATCCAATTAAATCGATTTAGGAGAGTGTATTAGATTAAGATTATATTAAATTTTAAAAAAATTATTAAATTTGATGAAATTAAAAGATTTTCTAAACTTTTTATATATTTTACTAAAATTCTATATAAAATTTTATAGAATTAGTTAAACTTTTTTATAGATTTCGATTAACTTTAATGAAATTAAAATGATTTTTATATATCCAATCAAAATTAATTTTAGGATCTAATTAAATAAATTAAAAGATTTTTGTACCCAATTGAAAAATTAAAAAATAATGAGGGACCAAAAAACACGCCATCTTGTTCAAAATCGTTTTCTTCTTCTTGAAATAGTTAGCGTTGTTGCCGGCCATCCTACGCCTCCATAATAGTCACAGGGTGAGTAAACGGTCGATTCGGTTCAGTTATTCGGTTCAAACTGAACCGAATCGAGATAAAAAATACAATTGAAGTTTTTTATCAACAGACAGAACCAAACTGAGCCGAAATTGCCTTTTGAACTAGATCGAGCCAACCAATTTAGCCAATTTTGATCGATTTTACTATTTTGATTCGGTTTAAGCCCAACTGATGAATTTATATGAAACCGACTCGAATTGAATAATTACTTATTATCAATTAAAAAATAAAAATATTAAAAATAATAATAGAGATTATCCTTACTATTAATCTAAACTTCATCACTCACACAAATATATCAAGTTAACTCAAGTCCAAAGTTAAGAATGAACCTATTTTTTATTAACAATTTATGTCTTAATTATAATTTAGGGTGTTATTGTAACAAAAGATCAAAATTCAAGATGAAATTAATATAAAGATCAAATTGGAGTGAAATTGTAATAAAAAGTTAAACTAAGGGTGAAATTGATATAAAAGCCTGATCAAAGTCAAATTGCAACCAAATTTAAAATTAAGAGTGAAATAATATATTAAGTTTTTAAAAGATATGACATTTACTAAATCATCCTTTTTAAGGGAAAAAAAAAAGCTAGCAAAGCTCTAAAAAATATATGCACAATCCTAAATAAGCTATACTAATAGCCTTGTGTAAAATCGAAAAAAGGATTAAAACGATGTGAGCACCGAAAGAGTAATTACCAATAACTTCGAAAAAATAATTTTTTATTTATAACTAATTAAAAGGGATTAGTTATTGACTGCACTGTAATTATTTTATCATAAAAAACAATATTATTTTTATAATAAATTTGATTTATAACTTTAATTATATTCATTAGTATAATAATATATTAATTCGTTTCAGTGATATGATTTTATAAACTTAAAAAATTATGCACTTGACAATAAAACAAACTTAATGCGATAAATTACGTGCTTAAACTAATATTTAAAAATAATAAAAAAAAGGAAAAACATACCTAATTGCAGGATACAAAGCAAATTTGTCAGGTAGAGCATGGGGCAAATAAATTATTCCTGTAAATATATGATTAAAACTATATATTTACGTGTGTGTGTGTGAGTGAGGCAGGTGACATAGAAATAGAATATTCTACCTGAAATAATTAAATTTTACATAGATGGAATGAAAGTGCAATTAGCAAGATTTAATTAATAATAATTGAAGATTTTAGCATTGATAGTTAGGTAATCTTCCAATTGTTCCACTCAAGATTTTAGCCAGTGAGATTCCTATGTATAAAACCCGGCTTAGGTTGGGAAATTTAGTGGTATTAGTGATAATGACATGTTAATGAGATTGTTTTGGTGGTTAATCTTTGTCACATTACTTATTCCATACGAAATAAGGATCGTTTAATTATATGATTGGTCAATATTGATACTTTAAAAAATTTTGACTCTATAATTTTGATTAAGCAATTGATATTTAATATAAATAATTGCAGGTTCACCCTTTACGCGGGAATTAATTGCTTTTTATTACTGTATATTATATTTTATAAATTGTATTTCGTATATTATTAAAATATTTATTTTCTTTGTTGTACATCATATTATTTGTATTTTCAACTTGCCATATAAGTTAGAGACACTCGATTAAAATTTTTTTTGAAATTTAAAAATTTAATTATAAATATTTTCCATTGAAACATCAAAATAAAAAATTTTTAAAAGTTGAAACACCAAAATTTATAATTAACCCAAAAAAGCTATTGAATTGGGATATATATAGATAAATATAGTTGTAATTATTTAAAGGAAAAAAAAAAATGGTAATGCATTGGGGCATCAGACCATTGTAAGAGTGGTGATAAAATTGATAAGAGGCATGTCTTTTGATGTTGTTTCCTTCCAGGCAACATCATCTTTATACTAATCAACAATGTCTTTCTATTGCATCCATTGCAAGATTAGCTTTATTAATTAATTAATTAATTAATCATTTCCAATCATTTTACATAAATTGAAAACATAATTAACATTGTTTAAATAATAAAATTTTATCTATATTTTCTAATGTAATTTTATATTAAATATTACATGTCACTTTTTATAAAAAAATTAAATGAAAAATCTGTTAATAATATAATATATTAAAGAATTAAAATTTTATTTTATTTTATTTTTAAAGTGAATTATAATTTAAAATAAATAAAAATTAATAAAACTACCTACAAAATCATCTCTTGATGAATAGTAATGAAATTAATAGTAAGAAAATAATAAAATAGTGAAAGTGCATTTTTAATGAAATTATTTTATCGAAAATCATCTCTTGATGAATAAATATGAACATTTTCATAAAATATGCTACAAATAACTACACTAAGGATGTATTCTACAAAAGCTGAGGCACTAAATATCAAATTTACAATTGTAAAGTTTATTTCAATCACACTAAACAAATTTTCACTTCTACTTAGTATTTTTAGACACGTCAAAATCACTCATTGAATGATGCAATCCGAAATTAATAGTATTTTTCTGAGAAAATTCAACTTTTCCGGGAATATTTTAAAAGCTAGTGCAATGTTTCCTAAGCATTACTGTTTCGTGTCATCTATTGTTAATCCAAAGGTAAGGAAAACAAACAAACAAACAATATAAAATTCTTGAAATTCCAAGATAAAATAAGAATATGATAAAATGACTGACTTTCAATTGCAATGTTGGGTTGCTTTTGGTGTCATGTGCTTGTAATTTGTTAACTGATGCTTCAATTTATTTTTGAAAAAGAGTAGAAAGTTGGTAATGGGTTAGTGAAGTTGCTAATTGTTTCATTCTGCATGCATTTTCCTTTTTGACAATCTTAATAGAGATTTTGACCATCACATTGACTTCACTACTTCTGTTTTTTCTTTTCAAATTCATAGAATTGTCCTTACCACCCAAAGGAAAATTTTTTAAAACAATATTAATTTATTTCTCACTCTATTTTCAAATTTTTTAAGACAAGTGGTTTGTGGTAATAAAAAAAATGAAACAATCTATTTAATTTTAAAAATATAATTAAAAAAAGAAAGAAAAGAAAATAAGAGTAACGAGGACAATAGAAACGTGAGAGGAGATGCTGGAAATGCAAATTGCATCATGGAAATAGTTAGCGAAGACTCGGGATTGGTTAGTAACGCCGACCACGTGGTTGCTTCAGAGCCGAAAGTTGGCTTCTTTCTTTCGCGGTTGCATATGCAAACAGCTCATTTCTTTCTCACCTCTAAATTCATTTTTAATCATTATTTATGTTATTATTGTATTAATTTCTAAACAAAAATTTTGAATTATAGGTTAAGCAGGGCACTATTTAATTACCAATTTGTCCATGATAATAATTTAAATCTTCCCTCATTCAACTATGTTTAGTTTTCTGAATCTATTATTTATATTAAATCTTTCAAATTCACCCATTAAAGTTTGTATTTTTTTTTTCTCCAGATTAATTTATTTGATGATAAAATAATTAATTTCCAAAAGAAAATCATAGTTCCTTTCCAAAACAAAACATTAGTGGGCTGACCAAGATTGACTTTTTGATAATAGTAATTAAGAAATAAAACTTTTTGTATTAAAATGTATACTTTTGTTGTAATCTTGCATTTAATCGATAATAAATTATCCTAATATATATGTAGTCTCATCTCATCCCATTTTTTGAAACATGACGAGATGAGAATTTGGATCTATGTAACAATACGAAATGAATCGGTCAAGATTTCTCGTAGTACTATTAAATTATTTTTTATTAAAAAAATAAAAACTTATTATATTCATCGATTACAATCAAACAAAATTCATTTATATAACTTTGAGCTAAAAAAAAGAATAAATCAAATAATTAATTCAATTATTAATGATCGACTACTAAAGAATTTTTAAGTAGTTATTTTCTAATTAATAAAAGTGTTAAATAAAATAAAACAATGCAAAAAGTATATACAATTTAACTTTATATGTACATATGAATTTTAATTCTTCTTATTATTATAACTGTTGTCTTAAGTTGATTTAAATTCGATACTTACGTAATTTAATCTTGAATATCATTTGAAAAATAAATAATAATAGCATTAAGCATAACCAATAATCCAACAATCAAATTAGTTAAAATTAATATTTTCTCTTATATCGATTATTTTTTATTTGAAAAAAAAACAATTGGTGTTACTAATATGCTTCCGTTCACATGCTAGAATAGTAGTAGCGTATCGTCCAAGTTTTGCAATTGTCCCAGCCAGGGCATAAATTTGAAATTTTCACTTGACACAGAGAAAATGTCTGCTGTGATTTCTCTAGATATATATAAAAAAAGAGAAAAGTCTATTGTATTCCCTTTTTGCTTTTTTATCCTATTAAATTTTTATTTTTATTTTTAATTTATTTACCCAATTTTTGGGTACTTTTACCCAACTTAGCAGCAAATAATAATATAACTATGGAATTTTATCGTTAAATTTTCAACTTGCACTATGTTTTGAGAAGAAGTGATTTTGTGGGAAGAAAGAAAATATAGGTGGAAAATGCTTTAAAATTCTCGCTTTCCCTTATTTGGGAACAAGTGAGAAAATTTGGAGGAAGGGAGAACGAAAATTTTTAATATTTTCCTTTCAGGCCGACTATTTCTTAATCTCTTCAAATTTGAGAGAAAATGACGAAAATAGAAGGAAAATTCTACTATTTGTAAGGAATTAAAAAAGCTTCCTTAGGTAGAGACCTAAATATTATTTGGAGTGGCATGGTACGGTCCTTAGAGTTCTTGAAATTGGGAGTTCGACGACAAATGGGTTCCAGAGGGAGTATTAATATTTGGAAGGATCCAAGGATCCCTTCTAATGAGTCTTTTTTCGTCCAATCTCTTATGGTGCAAGGTTTTAAGGAGGTGGCAGTTTCAGATTTAATTGATTATAGGACCATTACGTGGAATGATTTATTGGTTGGGGTCTATTGCTGCTGGATGAAGCTTCTCATGTTTTGTCTATTCCTCTTTCGTTGTTCCAGTATGAAGATAGGCAAATATAGCACTGGACGAAAAATGGTTTTTATACTGTTAGGCCATGCCATTTTCTTTTCTTGCAATGATATCTACAAGTTGCTCCTGTTGTGGCTATCTCCCCTTGGAAGGGGCTTTGATCTCTTTTTTTGCCTTTGAAGGTTGCAATTTTCGTTTGGCGAGCCTGCAAGAATATTATTCCTCTCAACTCTCATTTGCAGGAAATAGGGGTTAATGTCTCTATCTCCTGCCTCTTTTGTTCCCAGCATGAAAATGCTCTTCATGCTTTGCTATACTATGAGAGGCGAGGTTGTGTCGGGGACTTAGTGTCCAGTTTGTAGGACACAGGTTCAGTAACTTCTATGATTTCTTTGTAGCTCAGTTGGGCTTGGGACAATATGCTTTAGAGACCCTCTATTGTCTTTTATGGAGTCTTTGATAAACTTGTAATGCTTTTGTTTGGAACTCAAAGTCTTACTCTCCCTATTCCACAATTTGTTTTACTGTTCGTTTTCTAAGTGATTGGCAGCAAGCACAGGTTGTTGTGCCCAGTAATGGTCCTCCATAGGTGATTCGCACAACCCTGAGTTGTTGG
Source organism: Jatropha podagrica (assembly GCA_947857235.1). Lineage (NCBI taxonomy): Eukaryota > Viridiplantae > Streptophyta > Magnoliopsida > Malpighiales > Euphorbiaceae > Jatropha > Jatropha podagrica. Next base: position 43,876 of record CANUEP010188464.1, on the reverse strand, counting down.
GTCCTGCCCCCAGTAGGGTTCTTGAAGGCTAATATTGATGCTATTATTCTTTGTAGTGTGGATTTCATGTCCTTTGCTATTATTTTTCGAGATGTTGCCGGGCAATATTTTAGGTGTGATTCTTTCTCTCCAGTTATGGCTGAGTTACTAGCAGTTCAAGAAGCTTTGAGATGGTCACATCGGGAAGGTTAGCACCATATTCAGTTGGAAGCTGATTCACAACTTATGTGTAATGCTATTAGTGGCCACACAGAAGACATCTTAGATTGGTCAAGGTTTGTGACTGATGCTAAAACTATGTTGCACCAGCTAGATAACATTTCTATTTCTTGGATTCGACGACAAGCCAATGAGTCGACTCATGTCTTAACACAAGAGGGTCCTAATTATGCTAACTTTCAACTATGGAACTTGGTTCTCGTTTGTACTGAGGAAATTACTCTTCACGAAGCTTGCTAATCAATAATATTTCCTCTTTCCATGTAAAAAAAAAAAAAAAAGAATTAATGAATGTAAACATTTGATATCAATTAATTTTATTTATATATCAATTAATGTTCAGAGGATTGACTCTTCAACCACTAATAAAGAATTGTCTCTCATAGTCTTGTTAGGTTGTTATTAGAAGTGACTGTTATGGAGTACGAGTATATCGGAATAAGCTTCTCCATTGCTAATGGGAAATGAACTCCTTGGCCGTAAAAAAGGAGTGGCTCCTACTTAAGTTATTCAACAATTGATTCCCCTCAACTTTAAAAAATAGCTCACGTCCTTTGAACTTGATTGATTTATATGTAGAATAAAATACACGACTACATAATATCCTTCTAACAGGATTGTTGGCACCAAGAAGAGAGCCAAAAAGAAAACACTTGATAGAAGAAATAGAAATTTAGTGAAAACCATGTTGTCGATTTTTTTTATGTAGCAGCAAAGTGTTGTCATTTAGAGATAACATTCAGAAAAATTTGGCAAATAATCTTTGCTATCGGATTTATATAATACATGCTCTTTTTTTGTCAATTATTTTTACACGAGTCCTTTGAGATAAAATGTGTAACTATTTTACTCTAAACTAATGGAACATACATTACGATATGTACACTTTTTTTTATTTATTTATTTTTTTTTAATCTTACTCAAATATGATGATATTATCATGAGGAGTATGTAGTCATATAATAAAAGTATGTCATAGTTAAAAAGTCTAAAGACTGCCCTCACATCCAACCTACTGCAAGGATTACGTTTTTTGCAAACACCGGTGATGCAACAATAAACAAAAAATTGATCATTTTCCTAATAAAATGACAAAAAAAGTTTGTATGACTTATTTTTTTAGGAAGTTATCATGTCTAAATTTTAACATTTACAAAAGAAATTAAAATATTAATAGGATGCAACAAGCACAAATTCATTTTTGCTAGATTGGATGCGAAATACTTGGGTTGAAAATTTAAAATCTCACAACTCCTAGTAAAAGAAAAAAGTCTTGTGTTGGACATCAACTCATAATTTGAGAAAACAGAGATTTGTTCATGAAACTTCATTGACAACTTCAATGTATCTTGTAGTAGAATAGTAATGATAATTTTTAAAAAAAAATTACTATATAAAAGAAAAAGAATTCCTTTTAAACTTGCAAGTAAAGCCAAGTGGCATGATTTTAGTAACCTATTTGAATCATTTCCCTCCCTACCCAACCAAGCTACCTCCATCCCCACTCCCATCCAATATTGAACCCTAAACTTAAAATAAATATTACTAATATAATATATAGTAACATTTATTAAATTATATAAAAAAATAAAAGAATTATAATATAAGAAACAAACAAGGGCAAAAAGGTCATTTAAAGTACATAATATTCGTTCCTTTGAATCTTTGTCTCATTATACGCACCACCAATTCAATTTCAGTTACTTTAACAGAGAGAACAAAAACAAAGCAGAGAAACAGAGAAGCAAGCAGAGAGAAAGAGAGAGGAAAAACCAAAACTAAAAAATGATTTCATTTTTCATTTTCGATTCCCAAATATAATTCCCACTTCAATTCCTGAAATTTGATTTCTTTCCCTTTCGAATTCTTTCTTTTCCTCTGTATCCCTTTTACAGGGAACGGAGTGGAGGATCGTAACTCACACGACATTTCTTGATTCTATATATATATACACGTATATATAGTTGCATTTACTTGGTGAAAACTTTGAATTGTATTTTTGTTGAGAATTGAAGATTGATGGATATTTCAGAAAACAAAGAAATAATGGAAGGCTGGTTGTATCTAATTCGCTCGAATCGGATTGGTTTACAGTACTCCAGGAAACGGTACTTTGTTCTTGAAGATCATGTTCTTAAGAGCTTTAAGTCTGCTCCTGCTTCTAAAGATGAGGTTATTTCTTCTATTTCTTTCTGTTTTTAAACATAGTGTGTTAATCCTTTGATGGATCGTGTTTTTTGCGTTTTTATGCTTTATATCATGTGTACTTTTATTTGTTCATGCTGTTATTTTTTTGGGTTCAGATTCTAGTTTTGGGTTTTGATTGATATACTTAGAAATCAATTGTTTTCTGTGTCTCCACGGAGTAATTATAGTTCTTAGTTTTTTTTTTTTTAAAGAGTGTTTTAATTTTCGGTTTGTTATTGTCATACTAGGTGCTACATTGAGAAATATTTCAATTCTAAATTTATATTTATCCAATCGGTTATTTCTTGCATTAAGCCTATGGGTTTGATATGACATGAAGTTTTAGATATTTCTTGATTGCGGATGCGGTTTTTTCTTCTTAAAATTTGAGTTAGATTCCTTTTTTTCTTCTTTTTTTTTTTTTTCCGGGTTGATTATCATTTTGAAGTTTTCTGGGTTTTCTTTCGTTTAAGTAACCTCATAGTGTCATTCTGTGGCAACTGAAGAAATATGGTGTAGTGGGCTTTAAACTGGAGCAGCTATGTGAGCTTCATTTTCTTTGCGCAAAAGAAATGTTTTATCATTTTAGTCTCCTAGAACCATGCAAAATAGATTCAGTGGTCCGTTAAGCTGGTTGTTGAGTTGTGTATCAGCCTTCGGTTGTTGCGGCAATCATGCTACTACGAACTTTATCTGGACAAATTTTCATTGATTGAGATGTAGCCTTAATGAAAGTAAAAGTGTTTCTTGGTGACAGCTTTGCTATTTTTAACTTTTTCTTTTCCTTGTCATTTACTTTTCATGAGCCATTTACTCAAATTAGAGGTGCTTTTATTTGAACAAGGACGTTTGCACTCTCACCCTCACCGCAAAGCCAAAGCCAATGTCAATATATTCTGGTCTCTGGACAACTCTTTTCCATGTCAGGAATATTTCTGCTTTGGCATTGTACTTCATTATTTATAGCTCTTTAGTCCATAAATTAGATGAATATCATGATATCGACTTTAATGTTTCTTTTGTTGGATTCTGATGATGCTTATGATAGTGGACAGCGGATTTATAATGTGAAGCAACTTACCTATTGTTGAAAAATTAATCTCTGGCCAAAATTAACCAATGCCTCTAAGTGGGATGTAAAGAGATGATCTAAAATTCCAAAGACAGAAAAAGTTTTGTATGACAAACACTAAATGATTTTCATCTTAATGAATTCAGAAGCAGGTAAAATGACTGAAGAAAATTAAGAAGCATTGTGGAAATACATATTTAAACATATTAATTACATGATAATATGAGTGATAAATTTCTTTTATGTCCAATTACAGGTAAAGTATATATGTGGACAAACTGAATGAGCAATTGTTGAGTTTCATATTTCGTTTGAATGGTTATGGTTCTTTATTATTAGTTTTGCAGTCTGTTTGACATACTCCTTCCTTATATTTCATTATGAAATTTGCTTTGTTCTAGTTTCATTGTCTGTTTAGGGATTCAATAAGATCATACACATTCCTGTATTCAGGTTTTCATATTATTCTGATGGTTTAACCTGATTGGCCTTCCAGGATCCTGTTAGAAGTGCAATTGTAGATTCCTGCATTCGGGTCACAGACAATGGAAGAGAGAGCATTCACAGAAAAGTATAGACAAAAACTACTATCTTTTCCACGTTTTTCTTCTATATGTTTGCTCTTTTTCTCCCTCTATGGCATCATATCTACATAAGGACAGCAATTTGTGTACTTGCAGGTATTCTTCATATTTACACTTTATAATACTTCCAATCACAATGATCAACTAAAGGTGAGGCGACTGTTCTGTAGAAGGTTTTTGTTTCTATATAAACATTTCATGTTTAACTTATGGAATCTAAACATATAGCTGGGAGCAAGCAGCCCTGAAGAAGCGGCAAGGTGGATTCATTCCATTCAAGAAGCGGCTCTGAAGGTTCCATATTACTTGAGTGCATTAATTCACATGAGGCTGCTATGTGTTGATGAGGGACTAATTCCTGTATGTATGCGCAGGGTGGTCAGAATGTTGTTGGATGTTCAAAGAGCAGCTGGCAGTCCTTTAAGTATGAATAACACTATCTAGTACTTATTCTGTTTACCTGTTTTCTATTACTGAAACCCTTGACTTCAGCTAACTTACCTGTGTTGGGCAATTATTGGATGCATATTTTCAATTCATAGGCATCTTGCTTGTGGAAATAGATTATTGAATTTGTTACGCAAAGATATAAAAGTCAAAATTAGCCTTATATAACATTTATATATTACTTCTCAAATTCATATCTTGTGATTCTTTTCAAGCTTTCATAAATGTTTATGTTCTCAGATTGAGTGGTTCCAGTCGCGTAAGTCACAACAAACCTATAGACTGGACTCTTTGTTCACTCACTCACAGTGATCCAGTGACGGATGTTATTGCACCTTCACCTTGGACAATCTTTGGTTGTCAGAATGGTAAGAATAAAAGTCTGTAACAGTCTGTGTCAGATGACTAAGTTCCATACTTGCTAACATGGGTCTCTGTAGGTTTACGTCTGTTTAAAGAAGCAAAAGACAGGGATTCTCATGGAAAGGTCGCTAAATTTTCCTTTTCAGAATTTATTAGTATTTAATCTTGTTTCTGTTATTTCAATGTTCCTTTTCTTTGCAGTGGGATGATCATCCTGCAATAATGGCTGTGGGTGTGGTTGATGGAACCTCGGAAGCTATTTTTCAGACTCTTATGTCTCTTGGTCCTTCAAGATCAGAGTATGTTATACATGGAAGCTTTTAATTGGCACTTCTGAACATCAATGGTTTTTACGAGTCAATGTCATCATTGAAGTACAAAAAATATTTATAGTAAGAGAAAATTGACAAGGTTTCCCTATGTTCATAAACAAAGCAGAGTCATCTACTTTTTGGAGAGCTTATCCAACTGAATATCTTGTAATATTGCACATAGAGACACCTGGATATTTAATGGAATAAAAATAGATATATTTTTCTATCAGGTGCCCTATTTGTCTAGAATGTGGTCGCAGCATTTACATTATTAAAGATCTGTTCTTCTTTTTCCAATACTGCTTACAGACAAAAACACTCTTAATATTTCTCTTTTAACTTTGTAAATCTGTATATCAAAATCTGATTGTTAAAGTACTGAAATGGATTTTGCTAATTGACCTGTAGATGGGACTTCTGTTTCTACAAGGGTAGTGTGGTGGAGCACCTTGATGGTCATACTGATATTATTCACAAGATGCTATATAACGATTGGTTGCCTTGGTCAGATCAATACCTTTAGTCATTTCTAACTATCTTTGTTCTTGTACTGCAAGAGTTAAAGATCCTGAATCTGTCTTTTCCATCATAAATTTCAGGGGGATGAAAAGAAGAGATCTTTTGTTGCGACGTTATTGGAGAAGGGAAGATGATGGAACGTATGGTAAGAATGCTGTGTTGTAGAATTTCATAGATTATTTTTTTGCAACAATGCTGTTTGAAAGAAAAAATTTTTGATTCACTTTCTTCTGCTGCAGTTATTCTCTACCATTCTGTGTTTCACAAGAAGTGTCCACCCCAGAAAGGCTATGTCCGTGCCTGCCTTAAAAGTAATGTATGCTTATATATTTGGAAGCTTAAAAATTAATTTCCTGGATAGATCTTATGAAGTTTTTTGTTTTCCGTGCAAAATGTGGATAGATAATGCTGGATTGATCTGCAATCATTATCCATATCATTCTTCATCTTTCTAATACTTGAATGAAAACTAATTAAGACTGTATGAGTAGTTCTTATATTTATGGTACTTGGAAATTCTGAATTGTTTATCCTTATCTTGTAGTCCTTTTTTTTCCTATAAAGAGCTATTTGACATACATAGTACTGTCTCATTAGTTACTGAGCCTGCAAGATTCACTGATGCTTCTGCTGGCTTGTCATGATTTATTATCAATGTCTTGCTAGTAAAAGTTATTGTATGGAATGTATTACATGTCATGTGTTCTGGTCTTCTGGTGATTGCTGGCACCTTGATCTCTGTGTCTCTCTTCCCCCTCCTTTATTCCCCTCTTCTGTTCCACTTGGTTGCCCACTGGGGAGTTGGTGGATGGCCAAAGTCAATCAGTTAGATGATAACATTTTTTCATTCTCTTGCAGGTGGAGGATATGTCATATCTCCTGTAAACCAAGGGAAACGATCTGTGGTGAAGCACATGCTTGCTATTGACTGGAAGTTCTGGAAATCATATCTACAAACTTCTTCAGCTCGATCTATTACTATCAGAATGCTTGGGAGAGTTGCTGGTAATCTTCAAATATTACAAGATTTCTCTTTCTTTCATATCCTGTGTTCTTCACATATTATGATTCCCTGGTATTAATAATAAAGAAGCTGTGTTGCATTTGCAGCTTTGCGAGAGTTGTTCAGAGCAAAATTGGGGAATTGCCCTTCCTCTGATTTCTCATCAGGAGAGTTGACCAGAAATGTTAAGTTGCATATGGGTGAAGAGGACATTATGGTTGAAGATGGGAGGATTAAGGGGTTCCAAATTGAAGAAGTAGAGAAGACACCATCAGAACATGCCAGCCTAGTGGCCCTTGATGATGCCGCTGATGAGTTTTTTGATGTTCCAGAACCCACAGATGATGGATTATCAGAAAATGGGTGGAGTTATGATTTTGGTCATGAAACATACACTCAGGTAGTATTTGCAACAAATTAATTCATAGTTATTTCATGTAGGGGTACCTAGAATTGGTAGCTAAGGGACTTTCTTGTCGATATCTATCTTGTCAAGGATGTCTAAACTTATGCATACAATTAGTTTTTTATCTTGTTGTACAGCTGAATGCATGATTTCACCCTAAATTTTATTACTTAAAATCTTATGGCACCCTTTATTTTTATTTTGACTCATCAAACACTTCAACTTATAAAATTACCCCAATTAAACACTTTAGTTTTTAAGTTATTTTATTAAACACTTTAACTTGCAAAATTAAATCAATTAAACACCTTTCAAAAAGTTGAAAAATATAAAAATTATTATTCCAAAAACTATGCTAACTACATATCAAATAAATATTTTGCATATGAAAGCCAAAACCTTAAAAACTATTAATGTTAATACGGAAAAGTCTGTAGTTTTATCAAAATTTGCAAGTTCAAATCATTTGCGAAGTCTAGGGGACTACAAGGGTAAAGTCGTAAAATTAAGGGATTAATTTATGAATTCAGCTGTTTGATGATTTAATTTTTAACACTCCTAAGTTTTTTCATCTTATATTATAGCACATGGCTCACAACACAGAGTTATTATTTTAGTTTCTATAGTTCTCATTGCCCGTGTGGGTTAATGAAGGCAAAAATATTGTTTCCTTTCTTTGATTCATATCAGTATTTTTCATTAAATAAATTCAGATGTTGCTTATTTTGATTCTCATGTCTCTTATGACTTTGGAAGCAGGAGATACGTCAACCCAGGTTATCCACTGCTGCTGGTTTTGTGAAGAAATTGCATGATCTTGCTGGTAAACTTGGTTTTTGTGATCAATGCAGACTTAATAAATTAATTGCAAATCTTAATTATCTCTGTCGGATGGGTCTGTTTGCCTGTTGTGCAACGTAATGACATTTAGAGCTAATGTATGCTGCAGTTCAAAAGAGGGGTTATGTGGACTTGCAAGAGATGGCAAGGGAAGACTGTATCTCGTGTTGCTATGGAACTACTCTTCCGAAAGACCCAACTTGTACTATGCCTTCCAGTTGGACAGCAGCTGATCCTTCTAGCTTTTTAATCCGTGGAAAGAATTACCTTGAAGACCAGAAAAAGGTACCAAGCACTCTTTGTTGATCACAAAATGCTGAAATGTTTGACCAAACATGATGATCATTGCCACTAATTGAATTGGCCTTATTGTTATTCAAGGCTTATATATTTTTCGACTTTCTCACATGTATTGTATGACAATCATAGTATTCAAGTCACATGCTCCATAGCCTAGGAAATGTTAATTTTTTTACTTCTCTGTAACATAATACATTCATGCTGCTTGGCAGTTTTCTAATTTCTCAATCCAGGTTTGTCCTTGTCAAAAGCTGTGCAGGTTTGGCCAATTGTCACCAAGCTTCCTTCTCAAATTGAGGAGGTGATTTTAAGAGTTGCTTCACTTTGTCGTTTTTTTTCCAGGTTAAGGCAAAAGGCACTTTGATGCAAATGGTTGCTGCAGACTGGCTAAGATCTGACAAGCGAGAAGATGATCTTGCAGGTCGTCCAGGGAGCATTGTTCAGGTAATATTTTAGTTCCTTGTGATTAATCTTTTCTAGTTTTGACCATGTATAGCTGAGCTGTTCCATCCTGCATCTGCCTCATAACATTTGTAACTAGAAAGAAACTTTACAAGATTTGTTTTGCAGAAATATGCTGCACAGGGTGGACCAGAGTTCTTCATTATAAACATACAAGTAAGTTTGGTATTCTGTTATACTCAGCCAGGCCATCATCCCAATGATCACTCACATCTGTCATTTATCATTTGAAAGATTCAATTTTTGAATATGAAACAGGTACCAGGTTCAACTACATATAGCCTTGCCCTATACTATATGATGACAATACCTTTGGAAAAGGCACCTTTGCTGGAGAGATTTGTCAAGGGGGATGATGCATATAGAAATTCAAGGTTTAAGCTCATACCTTACATATCAAAGGTTAGTAGCTCTGGGCATAAACTTGCTTTGTTTCTATGGCCGAGCACATGTTCATTCGTTACTAATAAACGTTTAAATGGTACAATGACTTGGGTTATCCCCTTCATCTTGCATGTGCATTTAGATACCATTTTATTTGTAAAAATACTTAAACCTGAGGTCTGCCATGATCCTAATTTATGCAGCATAACATACAGTCATGCACTGCAGTTATTCTTCTTATATATTTTCCACAATATAAGAAGTTATAGTTTGCTATGTCAATTTCCATTTATTTTCTCAGGGTTCATGGATAGTCAAGCAGAGTGTAGGAAAGAAAGCTTGCCTGATTGGCCAAGCACTGGAAATTAATTATTTCCGTGGAAATAACTACCTGGAGGTAAACTTGCTAGAATAATTATTTCTATAATTTATTGTAGTAGTAACATTGAACTGTTAGGTGTATCAGATTCTCCTTGCTGTTTCAAATAAACTATAATCACGTGTGCTTTGATCAAACATCCATCTGTCATTAATTTATTTTCTATTTTTTATTTTTTATTTTATAATGAGCTCTGCTAATTCTGAATCTTAACATCATTTCAGCTTGGAGTTGATATTGGGTCATCAACGGTTGCAAGGGGTGTGGTCAGTCTTGTTCTTGGTTACCTCAGCAATTTGGTTATTGAAATGGCATTTTTAGTTCAGGTAATTAAATTAAATTCTCAGACAAGGACACAGATAAAAAATGTTGAATTGGTCATGCTTTTCTGATTTTGATCACACACCAAGAAATATTCTCGCTGTTCAATATCATTAGTCTCTGAACCGAAGCAAGATTCTAAAGGGACAATGTGTTTTTTCCCCATAAAATATCAATAATGACTTGTTAGATATGAAATACCTATACTTCAGTTTTGGGTGTATATTTGTATCTCTCACTTATTTGACATCATAGGATGTGCGCTAGAAGTGTGTATCATATGCTAAATTTTTGGATCATGCACCTTTAGTTGTGTTCTTGTGGTGCCTTATAGCATGTTGGTCCAATGTCACATTTCTTGATGATCTTCCAATGTCACTCTTGCAGGGAAATACTTCAGAGGAGCTTCCGGAGTATGTGCTGGGAACTTGCCGGCTTAACCATTTGGATGCCTCCAAAGCAGTTTTACTGAACTCTTGATTGTCAGTGTCTATGTCACTTCCTTTAGAGGCTCAGCTCAAGAAGCATTTGCCATGGAAATTCATTCTTTTATTCAATGAAATATGACATTGGTTTCAATGTATTATGTTGTAAATATCATTAGATTTGATAAAGATGCCATTTCAAGTTAGAGCTGATTGTTCAATTTAATTTTCCCATATATTTAAAATTTGTGTTTGAAATGAGAGATTAATATCAAACCTAAAAACTGACCAAAACAAATAATGATTAGTCGTCCAAGTGATTTCCACATTTTGAATTGAAACAAAATAAAGCCTTGTTCCAAGCGCTTCAGTTTTACTCTTTTCATTTGCCGTTCAAATTCATTTTCTTGAAGTTTATTGGCAACCAAACAAACCTTTGTGTTCGTTTGTGTATTTGAATAGTTAATTAAGACAGAGCGATGAAAAAGGTAATAAAATTCAAAACCTTTAATTTACTAACTAACTTTTCTTATGCTCACTGTAGATTTTCCGTCTGTTAGTTGTCACAAATGTCTTTTATGTGTAGATTGTAAACTATAAAGACCCACTTTTGATTACAAGTAGATGTTAATTAGCGATTTTAATCTCTATAATTAACAATGTTATGTTGGTTGAGGTATTTAGCGTATTGATTTCAACCGTCGTACCACAAAATTTTGATTAGAGAGAGAAGTACACAATTTTTTTTTTTTTTTTTTGGGGCCATTTAGTCTGAAACATGTAACACCAATAAAATAAGAATAAAGGTATATGTGTGTTGCCTCCGCTGGCACCCACTTGAACTATTCAAGCATAGTCCTGAGCCAATAGGCCTCTATATACACCATATCTAAACCAGACAAAGACGAAGCTACTCTTTAAAAGAAAGGGGCAATTGCCTCCTATTTTGAAAAAAAAAAAAAAAAAAAAAAAAATATATATATATATATATATATATATATATATATCCTTTACAAAATTGAGATTTGAACCTTGACTAAATATAAATTTTGAGGCATTTTAACCATTTTACCTCCTTCATTTAAACATTCTTTTGATGAAGTTTAATAATAATTTGTCCTTGTAAAATCGAACTTCATTCCTAGGCCAGATAATTTAAGTTAAAAAACTATGTTCACAACATCTATAATCCCAACTCCCAAAAAAATATGTTCAAAACATTTGTTCAAAACAAATTAACCATTCGCATTGACTTGCAATGATAACTTTTTAATCATTTTCTCTCATTAACAATTCCTTTTACAAGGCAGAATCAACGAAGCATAGTCCAAGGAAAATTTTCTGCCTTCCTGGGAAAAAAGTATCCCTTTTCTGTTTGGATGTCGAGAAAATTCCGAGCAACCGTATCTCGAAAATTGTGATTTTGTTTGGTGTGGGGCCTAACGGATTTCGAGTGTTGTCTGGTAGAGTTCCAACACTGACTTGAAACCAATTTATGAGCACGAGATCCCTAAACTCGATACAGGTAGCCCATTAATCGTTGTTTTCTTTTTTTTTTTTTTCTTATAATTATAATTAATATATATATATTTTTTTGGGTCTCTATTTCTGTTTGTCTTTCCTTCAAGTTTATTATTTTCTTCGTTCTGATTAGGTTTTTGGTCGCCGGTGTTTTTTTCTCCATTTCTGGTTTGTAATGTATAATTGCCGTTATTTTAAGCTCTTTCTGTTAAGTTTAAATTGGAGGGAAAAAAATGAGAAAGTTGATTGAGAAGAAATACCTAACATTTATGGAATTATTGATAGATTTTGTTAGGAAAGAAAAGGATATTTTTTTGGTTCTTTATTTTATTATTGGGAGAAATATTTGCTGTTATTAATCTAAATGAGGAAGAAATGTGACAAAAATTAAGAGAATTGATTTTGTTCTTTAATGTGTTAACTTATTTCTCCATGTTGTTTTATTGTCGATGGCTTCTTTCATGTTTGACGCCGACTGCTTTGGCAGGTTTTGCAGTAGGAAATATGTGGAAGGATCCTACTCTGCTGTTCGTTTTCCTTTTGGTGCTTCTTGCACTGGGTACGTATCTCCGGGTTTTAGTTTTAGCTTAATTTTAATCTCCCATAAAAATTTAGTTGGAATTATGGCTGACAACATTCTTTTTGCGATTCTTCTTGTTTCTATATTAGTAAGTGCCTCTCCCATCAAAAATGATTTTAGCCATTGTGAAAAAATTGTCAAAAACTGGGCTGTTGCCTCTCTTGAACAAGAAGTTAAAGATGACAAACACGTGCTTCGAGATTTGTTATTTTTCCTTCATGTCCCCAGAACTGGAGGGCGCACTTACTTTCATTGGTAATTTTCCATTTGCACAGCACACTCACCTGAAGGTAGAGCTAACCATTTCTTATAACCATAGTAATTTCTGCCATATGTTGTTCATGCAGTTTCTTGAAAAAGTTGTACTATAATTCGGAAGAATGTCCCCGTTCATATGATAAGTTGAGGTTTGATCCAAGGTATCATAGGTTATGTGTTCCTCTTTATTTTTGCATGTTTGTGGACTACTGAGTTTCTCTCTATCTGAACTGACATTTTTAAAAATCACTAGGTATTAGTTTTATTCGACTGAAATATGTTCTTGTATGGATGATGTGGATGAGTAGATTTTGATATCTTCTTGAGCTGAATGTTTCGAGAAATCCATTTGTTCTTTTTATAAAGGAATTTTCTACTTATAATATTGGTTTGCAGGGTTTTTCCTTTCTGGGGGGACTGTGGATACTGCTGTACCACAGGTTCACGTCTGATTTAGTAAATTTTTTTCTGTAAATCTAGGGAGTATGAAATGCTAAGGCATGATAATTTTGACCTGTTATCATATGTAACAGCATGTATATACTGTAATTCCAGAAAAAAGAAAGGGGGAGAGAGGTGGGGGGCTTGTATGTGATTGCTTCTGTTGCATTATGTAGGTTTGCATATTATTCTGCCACTGTTTTGTATGACATCTTTATTTATAGTTTTGCATTTGTGCAGCAAACAGAAGTGCAGGTTGTTGGTTACTCATGATGACTATAGCATGATGTCTAAGCTTCCTGAGGAGAAAACTTCAGTGGTGACCATACTTAGGAATCCAGTTGACCGCATCTTTAGTACTTATGAGTTTTCGGTTGAAGTGGCGGCTAGGTTTTTGGTGCATCCTAACTTAACTTCTGCTGCAAAAATGGCTGGCCAGTTGCGTCCTAGGAATGGTGGAGTTAGTACACTGAATATATGGCCATGGAAGTATTTGGTTCCATGGATGAGGGAAGACCTATTTAATAGGGTAGGTCTATCTTGTAAGCTGCTGCTGGATGTCTCATGTCTCTCTTACTTTTATTTAGTCTTTGGACTCTTATTTCACTTTCTTAATTTGCTGTTTCATAATCATTAGAACATATTTTCTTGCCACAGATGCTTTATTCCGAAAACTATTTGCATACATTGTTTTCTCTTCAGAAAAACATATCTTGAGAGAGAACCTTGTGATGTTTAATGTTTTAAATATTCATCTGCTTGACCATTTTGAGAGTTTTTGTTCCTTGTATCATTTATCTCTAATTGCATAAATCTATATGCATATCCTGCATGATAATATAGGGGTACGTGGACTACTATCAGTTGACAGTTCACTGGTGGAAGGGCTGGACTATTGGTTCTTTGCATGGCATTCATATTTATATTTTTACTTTATGACAGAGGGATGCCAGGAAACTTAGGGGCTCAAATCATGTTAAGAGCAAAGATCCGTACAACATGGAGGAAATGGTTATGCCACTACATGAATACATCAGTGACCCTATAGCTCATGATATCATCCACAATGGAGCAACGTTCCAGGTACTTGTCTAATTTAATCTCACAGTAAGTTGCACTTTGTTATTGTTGTCGGTTTTTTTTCCTGCTTGTCTACTCTTTCATTCTTTTTATCTCTTGACTATTTTAATCAACAGGTTGCAGGATTAACAAACAATTCTTATTTTGCGGAATCACATGAAGTGCGCCATTGTGTACAGAAGTTTAAGACTCTTGGTGAACATGTACTGCAAGTTGCAAAGGTAATCACGATAAGTTTTCCATATTTTTTAGCAATGCACTATCGTTGTAATGTTCCTCTGATTTATTTTCCCTCATGGCTCTTTTCATGTTAGATACTTGTAAATCTTGCAGAAGAGATTGGATGAGATGTTATATGTTGGTCTTACAGAGGACCACAGAGAATCTGCAACAATGTTCGCAAATGTGGTGGGTGCACAGGTAATTTCCCAGGGATTATCATCAAACTCTAGCATGGAGAATGCAGCTGATAATCCATCAGGTTAGAGCGGCCCATTTTGCTCTGTCAATAATAGTATTTAATTATTTATTCCATTCCCGTTCAAATTCATTTTTCACTTGTGGTACAGAGCAGAGCTCCTCAGTTTCAGATGCTGAGCCTGAAAATGAGGATCATCAGGTTAGTAGTAGTATATCCTTTTCTTGAATGTGGTATCAGACTTGACAGCTGGATACTAACTACAGTGGCTGGTCATCTTATTGCTTTTACTGGACAGCAGAATAGCACCTCAGACCAAAAGTCAAGTGAAATTGCTTCTCCAGAAAATCTGGAGAGGAAGAAAGGAAATGTAAGACACTTCGAACATGGATATATGGATGGTTCTTTTGCTATAAAATGGGTAAAATTTTGACTTGGATTTTCTTATCCTCCATGTTAGATGACTGTAAAGACACTTATGGAAGCTTATGAAGATTGCATTTCTAAATTGCGGAAGGCCCAGGCACGTCGCCGTACCAATTCTCTGAAGAGAATAGCTCCAGCAAACTTTTCAAAGGAGGTATGCTTCCATAATCTTTTCTCTTGACTAGTCTTGTCCTCTACATTCCTTTTCCCGTTTTGTTTCTCATGTAAATAAGTTGAGTACACAGCTGATCTGATTCCAAATTTTCTAAAGTGCTTATGAACTTTGAAAATTTTTTTTTGACCAAGTCATGAACTTTGAATTTTCTCAATGCTTCTTTAGATATTTGTTAAATTATCGGATAATATAATTGAATTGATCTAGTGCAATAACATATCACACTGCAACAGAACTTATTTTCATCGTTCACTTTTAGTGCAATGGTATTTTTTAGATTGTGTTAAGTAAAAAGTGTGTGATCTATTGGAGATTTTGAAGGATTTAGAGTAATTGACAGCTGCTTTCACCCTCAGAAGTTTCTGTTTTATGGAGTTCACCAACATTATATTGGATGGAATTTTTATGTCATCCAATATGTTGGAATCACTACTTAAAGAAAGGGTCATGGACCAGGATTGTTGGATTTTGAGTTGTCAAACATTTAGTTTCTCATGGTTGAAGTGGAGGGTCATCAACTCTGGATTGGAAACTCTTTTATTAACAATTTTTTTCGAGTTTCCCATGGTTGGAGTAGAATTCGATTTTGATATTCATATATGATATAGCATCTGAAATTGCTATTTCTTTTTATTTATTTAAGGAGACTGGAATAGTCAGTGTATTTTTCAACCTACACAAATTTTAATTTTGAAAGATATCAATGCATGAACTTTTAAATCAGAAGGTTTTGCCCTTATCCATCATAGCATAGGAAATGTTTAGTCATTTTCTTTTTATGATAATGTGTTGACGTTTCTCTTTATTGTTACTCTTTCTAATTTTTTTGTGCCTTCTTCAATTGTTTGAATGCTAGTTGACGTCCATCTAAGCTGCATGTGTTGTTTATTTGTAGGGTTTCATCAGTCATTCTCCTGAAGTTATATGATGATCTGTGCTGCTCATTTTGCTTGTTTAGTTCTGCAGCATCCTTTTAGTATTGTCTTCCTAACAACTGGAAGTTCATTTTTCTTAGTACAATTTCTTCCCCCTAGTCATAATTATTTTTTCTTGGTCTATTTCTGAAAGTCTCAGTTTGATTATTGATGTAAAACATAATGAAGTCATGCACTCTCATTTGAGGCTCAATTTGGAAAGCAGGTGATTAAACACCTTGCCTTTGCCTGTTGAATTGAAACCCTTTCTACGTTACGATATTGGTGTTGGATTTACTAGGATATCCCTTGTGAATTTGGATGTAATAGGGTAATTTCTTCCCCTGCTGTAGCTAACGTTTGAATATGTGAAACTTCACCAGGATCGTCGTCATGTTCCCGAGGTAGTTCTTGAGCAGATAAGATCACTCAACAATCTTGACTTGGAGCTTTATAAATATGCTCAAGACATATATGTAAAGCAACACAAAAGTACAACGCAAAAGTTGGCCAGTACAGTAAGTATTTATCTGACAAAGACATGATTTTTGTTTGGTGATTATGCTGGCACCTGTGCCTCTTTTACTGGTGGGTGCATCAGCAAATAAAATTATAATGATGTGTTGCTAAAACGAATTGCATGTCGTCTTGCATTACTTCTTTATTGTGGAAAAGTTTGAAGTGTGTTTTGAGTACATGTGGAATACTCTGATGGTTGACTGACTACATGAAATCATAATATTGTCCAGAAGTGCATTTCATGGATTGATATAAAATCTCAATTACATATTTGCAACTTAGGGAAAACAACAAAATGGTATCTTTGAGACTTTCCAGTATTTGTTCAGGAGTGAGAAAACACAAAACAGCCCCTAAACATGCTTTGCATGAAGATTGTGGCTTGTTTTAAACATTTTCTAATGCAATTCCATAACACCTCCTAATTGCTCAAGTAGTTTGATCATGAGTATTTCTGAAACCTGTCATTGTTCCGTTTTGGAAAGTTCTGCCTGTGTTGTATTTGTGGCCATGTTTAAATTCCTGCAAGTTGAGAAGTAGGGACGATAGCAATTTACCCTTTTTGTCTTGGCAATGTTATTGCTTGAAGCAAGTGGCACTTTTATCTGATGCTGCAGGAAAGATTGGAGGGCTTGTTCAACAATTCAGGCGGTGTCATATTATGGAAAACCTATTCTCTGGTCGTGTCCTTCATCTTACTTCTTGTACTCCTGGTTATGTTTGTAAATGCCAGAAGAAGAACAGCAAAAGTTAAAATATGAATTTCTCTCTAATCAGATATGGGGAAAAGTTAGACATGAATGTTATTTTGTTTACAAGCAAGTTGTAGGGTATCACATGCAGAGAAAAGTTATACAGTGGATAGGAAAGTAGGGATCAACCTGATTCCAATTTTTGGTGGATGCCTATGCTTAAGTTATTCATGGACCAGTTCATTTTTTGGTGGGGATTGCATTCCTGATAAGATTGAAGTCTCAGGAGTGTGTTTCTGTAACCTTCTGATATTGAAGTTTTTATTATTAGCATTATTCTATTTGGTGTTTCAGTTCGGTGTTAATTTGCCCCTGCTAATTGAAAGTTCTTTCGTAGCTATGTGCCACAAACACGGCAACCTATGTAGGTCGATAGAACTGTTTCTAAAATATTTAGCTTGTGTAGTGTCGGAAGAATATTTTGGACTGTATGGAAGAAGTGTCTGGCACTGATAATCAAAATCAAAGTCTCAATACTTGCATTATGACTGGGTGATACATTAATAGAACAGAATGGACTTAAAAAGATGGTGAAATCAAGGTGATAAAATTATATGGTATAAATATTGATTGATGGGCAACAAAGTAGCAAGCAATATATTTAGATGGCTGGAGGAATTGTTTGTTGAGAAATCATCTTCTAAAATTGTCAAGATGGTGACACCGTAACAACCTTCAAATGCCGCATTGGTAGGCAGAATGTGGTATAATCGGCAAAGCCCAACTAAGAAAGTTGTGTGATGAAAGTGAAATATCATGAGACAACGTATTGCCACCTAACTTGCTAAAAAATACTTATTTAATTTGAATATTACCATTAGTGATCTCCCGAGTCCCTCCCCTGTGGAATTATTTCAGCTTCCAACTATAATTAAGGGCGAGTAATTCTCGATTTTTAACCTTGAACGAAACCAATTTAATTTGATTGGATTTGGATAGTCCTTCTAGAAATTTGATTACTAATCAACTTGAATATAAGAAGTAATTTGGTTTTCAACTTTTAGTTTGATCACCATATATAACCAACTCAATTTATTTTAAGCCCAAACTAATTTGAATTGAAAAAATCGATTTCAAATTGAACTAAATCGATTTGATTTAGTTTGGATCTAATTATTATATTATTTGGCTTTAGATTTAGATACCATAAGCTAATTCAGTTTAATTGAGTTTGGCTAACTGTATGCTCACACCTACTTGCAAGTGATGCAGTCATTTTACCACTTACCGGGTTACTAACAAAATGTTGGTAAAAAACACCTAACAAACTACTAATAATGTGTTGGTAAAAAATAATCTACCATACTAAGAACAACTTACCATACTGTTAATAATGTATTGGTCGAGATGGTAAACAATTTTTATCTTTACGTAAGAATATAAATTAAATTCTGAAAAAAAAATACTTAGCTGAAAGTGTTAAAAAATTTTTGTGTTTCATCTGACTCGCAAAAGCTAGGGAAAGAATTTTTAGTATTTTGGTTAATGCAGACAAATTGAAGCTTGGGAATCATACTGAAATAAATAATAAATGGGATGATTATGGACTAATGATCATTTATATTATATAAACTTGTACTAATTATTTTTGTCCCCTTCAAACATTTTAGATCAAATGGTAATTAATAATAATAATTTAAAAAAAAAAAAAAAGAGAGAGATCCAAATCGAAAATTGGCAAATGAAATTAATAGATCTAATATTGCATGTGACAGCACATGATCTTTTCTTCCTTTTTGGCAGAAAAGATCGAATTACTTACATAAACCAAAAAATTAAAATTAAAATCAAAATTGATAAATTATTATCATGCTTAAGTTAAGTCTTAGTGACCTTTGATTGGTGGGGCCTATTTTCAACAGCAAAGAAATTGATGACAGCTTCTATCTCTCTCTATCGTCGGTGCTCTTTCAAATCTTGCCATACTTTGCCCATACATAATACTTCGATACACCTCCCCACCCACCGCCACTTGATTGGTCACACGTTTTGATTTTATTTTTTATACTATTTTAGATTTTTCATGTCCCCTAATATTATCATGCCACGTGCTCTTAACATATTCATTTCACTTCTTCTTTGCCTCCACTATTCTTATTTAAGGTAAGTTTGTTTTGTAAAATTATATAATTGATTACTTATATAAAATGTTTGGAAATGTTACCAACCTAACTTATATGTCCATCAATATATATCAATTCTTAAATTTGAGTAAAAAAACATTTATTTTGTTATTTATTTATTTATATATATGACTATGCCGAAATAAAATTTTAATATATTGTTTAGCTTTATTGATAGGGAGGCTCAAATGGTTGAATTTGGATAACATTTCTCTTTATTCATTAAATTAATAGTAATTTTATGAGCGAGAAATGTCAAATACTCATCAAATTAATTAAAAGTTTCGTGATCGGGAGATTTCAAATTTAAATTTTTTATTTTTATATAAACGTGAAAATCAATTAAATCACGCGTGATTAATTATAAATAAAATTTCTTTAGTTAATTAAACTTGGCCACAATAAAATTATTTTTAGATTATTAAGAAAAATATATTATTTCCTTTAGTTGAATTTGAATAGGGAGAAACTTATATTTATAAAGAAAGTTTGACAAATATTTATATATATAAAATAAAGCGTTTTGCCTAATAAGAATAGTCCTTTTGTTTTTCATTAATATATATTTTTAGACATATGCGATAAAATAGTATTTAGGTAAAGCCGTCTTAACAGTAGACTCGAGATTTCAAACCAATTAGAAAAATAGATTTTAACACTTCCCTAGGCTCTCTACAATTATTTAAAATTATTGCATAAAAATTAAAGAATTCATTAAACAATTTTAATTTTGGAAAAAATAATAATAATTGATTAATTTTTCTATCCCATAATTTATATTATGGTTTTGACTTGCATATAATTTAAAAAAATTTAATTAATATAGTGAAAT
Organism: Jatropha podagrica; assembly: GCA_947857235.1. Classification (NCBI taxonomy): domain Eukaryota; kingdom Viridiplantae; phylum Streptophyta; class Magnoliopsida; order Malpighiales; family Euphorbiaceae; genus Jatropha; species Jatropha podagrica. Next base: position 23,612 of record CANUEP010188464.1, on the reverse strand, counting down.
TATAATTTTTATTTCTTTTTTTCTAATATATTCTTATTTTAGTATCTATAAAAATAAATTTCTAAAAAATAAGGACAACAATCTGACGGCTAAAAAAAAAGTAAAACAAAAATGATGAATATGGGAGTATTCATTAATTTTTACTCAGATACTAACAACAAAATTAAAATTTAAAGAATAATTAGTGATTTTTTATAATTTTAAAAGTACCTTATCTGAATTATTTTTTTATAAAATTTTAATATTTAAAGATAATTCCACTATTTCAACGGGATAAACAGTAATTACCAAAAAAAAAAAAAGATATCCACGCGGTTTTGTAGTAAATAATTCTATTATACGCATTCATCTCCAGAGCTTCTTTAGACACTAAATATTAAAAAAGAAAAACTAAAACGTTTCTTAATTATGCACATGATGATCATTTATACATATGTACATATATAAAAGAAAAAACATTTTCGTAGATCACAGTGCTTCCAGAAAAGGTATGCTACATGAACGCAGATGAAACCATGATCCATATTAAGTTCAATGAACATGCATCTATTGTATTTCTACTTCTCTCACACCATAAGAAACCTAAAAATCTCAATCTCAGACAAGAGAGATTCAAAAGGAATCTCACAATCCACTGTTATCATCTTCTCTCCCCTCTCTTGGCTCTCTCTCCTTCCCTGTGCTCTAAGCAGGAACTTCACAATGTCCGTTCTCACTCACAGAAACGACGCCGTTTTATAGGTTTAAATTATGTGCAGAGCTCGCTTTGTCTCTCTCTAGCTGGGGTTTTGATGTGGATAAGTTCAATTCATGACTTAATTTGGTCCCATTTAGGGTTTCTTCTTTAAGGTTTGTCTAATTTTTTCCTCTTAAACTTTTCATTTTTGTTTTTTCCGACTTTTTGCTTTTAATTCTTGGGTTGCATTGTCTCTATTGCGCTTTATTTCAACTTTTCTGCTTGGTTCGCGAGAAAATGAGGGGGAAAATGGTCTTCGAAGCGTTTCAACAGTCTGTTAGACATCATTTCTAATATTAAAAATTAGAAATGGTATGAATAATAGCTCACACAGTGGCCTTTTTCTATATTTTCTCTGCAATAGTTCAAAATTGAACCTTTTCTTTTCTCTTCTCCTGCATGCATTTTCTAGGTAAACAAACAAGCCTAGAAGGTTTATTTAATTATAATAATATATTAGCTTATTTTCACTAGCTTTTCTTAATTGGTTCAAATTGAAGTCATAACCGTAAAGAAAACGACCTCGTATCTGATTTGAAAATGATGTTGCCTTTTTTTTTTTTTAATTTGTCTTCAAATAGTTAAGATTATTATAATTAATAAATAGACGAATCTTCTAAGATTGTAAGAGTCCTTTGCTGTAATTCATTTCTGTTTTTTGTTTATTACTGTTGTTTTTTATTTTTTTACACGAATTATTACCAAAATTTTGTTGCATTTTGGATTACGTAATTACATTTGTTTCTTTATTTGTACTCTAAATTTAAGGATTCTGTATGTATAAAAAATTCTTTATTCAAATTAAAAAGAATGGTATTTTAATTATCAGATAAATATATGTTCTTCAACCGTTCAATAGCGATTGGTAATTATCTGAATAGAATTAAAATGGAATGCTCTTTCTTTTATCTCTAGTGAAGTATAAACGGGTCTGGCGTTTGAACCCATTTCGCTGTACTAATCAAGTTACAGTAACGCATTCGTCAAGATGAACCTAACGTACCCATATCAAACACATATCACACTTAACGTACGTACCTGTGTTGGACATCTAGAACAAACTGAGTTCTGAGGTATTAACCTCTTCATGTATGAGCAAATGTTAAAAAATTTTTGAAAGAGGAACGCTGAATTTTTGCTTTTGTATCCAAAACACGTTACCCAGTGCATTTATGAAGTTGAATAAAAGTTTCCTGGTTTTTTTATTCTTCGTTTTGCCTTATGATTCACAGGGTAATAATATGAATATGAATACGAATACGAATACGAATGGTTCTTGGTTTTTTGACGAAAACTTTAATGGCGTACCGGATGATTTTTTTGATGATGCCATGGAGCTCTTTGATTTTCCATTGGAGAATGTAGAATTGAATGATTTAGGCGAAGATTGGGAAGTTAAATTCCAACAGTTGGTGCCACCACCATCAAATGTTTTGGCTGGTCTTTGCGGTGAAAATGGCAATGACATTCTGAAAGTAAAGAAAAGCTCTTCAGTTTTGGTGAGTTTAATAAATTTTGCTTATTACATGTGCGGAAATTGTCTTTCTATGCTTACTGCTGTTTTGATTATGAATTTAGTCATTTCATAAAACTTGTTAGAGAGTTGAAATTGTGCCCTCAGTTAGAGTGCCTGGTAAATATGGATTCTGCCTTTGGGGATTTCCTTAAACTGTAACCTGGCCAAGAAATGGACTTTTATCTGTTTGCCAGTTAGATACTTATTTGTATAAAGCATGTTTGTTTCATTATATGTGGAGTTATGAATGCTTATGCTTCCATTATTCTACCTTGAAGGAGATGGTACTGCTCCATGATATCTGTGTTCCTTTTTTGAACTCAATTTTTATGGTATAGGTTCTCTGTGGCAGTATCCATCTATGGTGACTCTCTGGCTCGACATTTATATGATTATGACAAAAGAGATAAGAACAATCACATATTGGAAGGCATAGGTTCTCTGTGGCAGTACCCATCTGTGGTGACTCTCTGGCTCGACATTTATATGGCATGTTTTGTTGAAAAGTTCCAATATGTGATTGTTCTTATCTCTTTTGTACATAATCATATGAATGCATTTGCATTTAGTTATTGAATGAAATGTCTCTTGGCTAGTTTGAAAAAAGTGTGAACATATGTTCTGTTACATAGTTGTCATTGTTATCCTGACGTCCGGATGGTTGATTCTTGTAATTTGTGATTTGAACAAACAATACCAAGACAGAAGACAACTCTGAATTACTGCATTGAATGGGAACTGTATTTTTGGAGACCATTAAGGAAAAAGGAGAAACCAAATGAACATCCATTGGACAACTAGAAGAAATTAAGAATAGTTAACATAATCCAATGAGAAGCTGTTGTTCCACTACACAACATGACTGGTAGGATATTGAAGAAGCTAGAGAGAATCACCAGGATGTTTGGTAAAGCATGTTAGTATTATGTCATGGCAACTGTTCGTCATGCTTTTATAGTGTTAATCAAGTAAGCCTTATAATCATGAAGCCTTTGAAGTATTAAGCAATTTAGAAGTCTGAATTTGTTCTAAAGTGGTTGGTGGTGTCATAGAAGATGGGAAGAGGAATTCAAATAACAATACTATGATTTGGCAAGCTGTGTGTATTTTAAGTAGCTCCTGAGAAATGAAAATACTAACCGTGATGGACCCATGTTGATTGTTGTATTCAACTATATAGCATAACAAGGATGCCTGTCAAACATGGTCCAGCCTACTTCTTGCCCTGTAGTTGAAGTGTTATTGATGAAAATGAAGTACGATTGATTGCTGGAAGATCACATTATATAAGCTCGTGATGGCAATCTTTTGTTTGTCATTTTTGTACCTTTAGATTGATAGTAGGAAGCAAACATTTATGCTGAGAGGTAATGTTGATCTGGATGGCAATTACCATTTTTCACACCGTGTCTTGAGATAAAGATGGAATACCTAGGTGGAAGCTTGAATTCGTCAGACACTAGTAACAAGTAGGTGCTAAGGTGATCCAATAGACCTTTCAGGAAGTATTGAGACTTTACAAAATTCAGTTTATAATTCATGTTAATTGATTTAGTCATTTCTATAATTGTTATTTTTTGGGTTGATTTTCCAATCTCGGTTGAATAATCTATTCTCCTTTTAGATAAAATCTTTGAGGGCTTTTGGCCACAAGCAAGGCCACATGGAAATGACATTGAAACTGATTGAAACAATTTTGAAGCATGGTGTGAGGCCCCGAGGTGTTCACACATGGTTATCAAGATATTGTTTGGTCACTGCTCTTGAAAGTGTGCTGATATCATACTTAAATATGCTTTTAGGTGTTCAAGCTCTCCTTCTCTTTTTTAATTCTGTGGAAGACATTAGAAACTTCGTTTTTGTCATGATTTTTTAATTGAATTTTTATTTGATGCTCAGCATGATGAATCTTCCCAGCCAAAACAGTGGCCCAGCACCGCTGAAGCATCCTCTAGCAGAAGCATTCCCCTTAATTATGACTCTTCAGAGGCTAAATATTCACGTCTTTTCTGGACCTCTAGTCCAGTGTCTGTCCTTGAAAGCAGCAGCAGCTCTTCCTCAGCAGAAAATGCAATAGTCCAACATCCCAAATTTGTCATCCCAGTGAAGCGCCCTCGAAGCAAGCGCCCACGGCCCCATCGGCGTACATTCCCATTCATCTCATATGCTCCAAAACAATATCATCCTTTGGGTTCTGAATCGGAAACAGAATCCTGTCCTGATGAGAAAATGTTGAACGTTGCCAAGAGAAAACAGAAGAAGAAAAGGAATCTAATGCTGCTGTCTTGTACTGTAGAGATGAAGAAATCATCAACACAACCTATTGAAATCAGAAAATGCACACATTGTGAGGTAACCAAGACTCCACAATGGAGAGAAGGGCCTATGGGGCCAAAAACACTTTGCAATGCTTGTGGGGTTCGTTTCAGGTCTGGCCGTCTCTTCCCAGAGTACCGTCCTGCTGCTAGTCCAACCTTTGTTCCATCATTGCACTCTAACTCCCACAGGAAGGTTGTCGAGATAAGAAAGAAGACTACTCAGCCAATGACAACTATGGATGTAATGGATGCATTGCTCCCAACAGCACCAGAATATTCATTTTGATAGCTATTTGTTTGATTATTAATTAGGAAAAGTAGCTTTGTTAGCTGGGAGCTGTCGGGTTCTCTATTTTCAGTTCTCTATTTTCTGTTGGTTGGTTTGTTCTTTTTGTACATTAAAGAAATAAGAACTAGGAACCTTTAGACGGTTAGATGTTTGGCAGCAGCGAAAAGTTAAAGAAGGCTAGAGTAGTGAATATCTTAGTGAATATCTGAGTGAAGCAGAGAAATGTAAGTTAGATGTTTAGAAGTAGGCTTTATTGATGCTTTATGCCCATTAGTGATGCTAAACATTTGATTCTCTGCTTATTTGCATAAGTGGGTATCAGGTCTCAAATTGTAGACTCTTCTGTACTTTGTTGTATTTGTTTTTTGTCTAGTTGGTTTTACAGGCTGATTCTTGAAATGGTTAAGTTTCACTAATCAAATGGTATTTTTTTTTTTTATTTGTACATATTAGTTGTGCTTAAAGTGATCAGATTTTTTACTTTCTTTTTGGGAATCATAGCTTAATAGTTTCTGATGATGAGATTTGTCTATTTGGCTATCAGTCAATAAATAATCAAGTTGGAGCTGCTATTTGATAGCGTAGATAGTGCGAGTTAATTGAATGCTTCTTGTCTTTTGAACCGAGAGAGAGAGAGAGAGAGAGAAGTGCATAATAATTATTTCATCCCACTTTTATCGAAGAAATTATTCCCTTCTCTAACCTTTTAACCCACTCGGTTTATCCTCTTAGGATGGATGCCGCCTATTTTTCACCTAGTTTGTCCTTTGTACTACACTGCCTAACTTTTCATCCTTAACTCAATACAATTGAATGCAAATACCTAAGCATGACAATTGCTACAGAAACTACTAAAACAAACGATACACACAAAACGTTTTAGGGAGTGAAAATTACAATTATTTGAATTTTGGACCTATAATCTTTTTCTGTTATATTAGGTTTTTTTTTTTTTTCAGTTGAATAATAACATGGAGTGTTTTAGAGGGCTATAGGCTATGTTAATATAGATGTACAGATAGGAAGAGCCCAAAGCCTGGGCCTAAGCCTAAGCCCTGTGAACATTTTCTCTGTACTAACTAAAAGAATCAGATTGTTTTCTAATCAGTCTTCTCGTTTATGTGAGGTTTTGATCATAATTAGTTTTATGGCTACTCTTATTTCAGCTCATTGGATCTCTAATAAATTAAAAACAAAAACAGTTTGGTGCTCAAAAGGAAAAAATTAGCACATTTTCTACTTTCTGTAGCGCTGTATGGCTAGGAAGTAGGAAGCGTCCCAGTCCCAGTCCCAGTCCCAGTCCCAGTCATCTAATCTCTATTAGTACTTTGTTGTTTCTTCTTCTTTTTTGCTTCCCCACACAGCAAAGTAGTGCATAAGGTATCCAATATTTCTAGTTTTTATTTTTTTAAATATAAAATTTTTCAAAATAATAACATATAGATAAATTAATAAAATCTAAGAAGACAGAAAATTGAGGAATTTGTCATCATGAGGCGTTCACCTGCCAAACTTGCAACAAACATTTGGCACCCTTTTCATTACTTTGGTTATGCATATATCAATTTTTCATTGGAACATTTGGCAATCTATCCCTTTCCACTCATTTCATTTTATAGCTAATCATCACATGCTCTCTTAAACCACAATCTTATGGACCAATCAAACTTCAATTTAGGGTAACAACTTTAAAAGCAAAAAATTGTTCATTTTCACATTAACGGAGAGAGAAAAAGAAAAGCCAAATTTAATGGGTTTTAGAGTTTCTTCAGCAGCAACAGCGTTTCAATGAGCTTTTCATCATAATTAAAACGTTAATAGCTATTTTAAAAATTATTGTTGAACCGAATTAATCTATTTTTTCATACCAAAATTTAGATTTTATGAATAAAATTTATTTGGAGATATAGTCCATTTCTACTGACCAATAGCCTAAATTTATAACTTTTACATTACGAGATATATAATCAACTAATAATTTAATAAGTCAATGACAATAATTGTGATAAAATTCAACTTTATTAAACTTATTACTTAAAAAAATTACTACCTCCGTTATGTTACTTTTAAAGTTTCGATTGAATAAAAATAAAAAAGTAATTTAATTACCCTCTTATTAATTTCTATGATTAAAACAGATAAAATTTAATGGAGACATTTAGATAAAAATAAAACTAAAATAAAATAATTAATATCGTTTGAATATTCTAAATTGTCATATAAATGGAGCGAGAAATAGTACAAAAAAAGTTAAAATTAATGGAACAATTCTAGTAGTATGTAGTAATTAATTTTCTCGTAAAAAAAAGATTTGAGAAAAAAAAAAAAAAAAAAAAAAAATTGGAGCTCACATGTTTGTCACGTGACATTAAGGAGACAAAGCCACTTTGGCATGTTTGTCTGTAGTGGCCATGCTTTAGTTTCTGAAATGGCAGATTTAGACATTGACACGTGGTCCACTGGTTCATCATTCAATTTCTTCGTACCCTAGCCCACAGTTTTCAAATAGGAAGACTCAAACCACCCTCAGTACTGGTTCAACTCGTCCGAGTCAAGCAGTTTTCTCTTCTTTCGCTGTGCCATCTGAGGACAAAACGACAGAGATTCCTGGCTTGTTCAAGCAATCGGCCTACAATCCCATTGCAATGTCCTATCATCATCATAAGTTCAAAATCCCCACTATGATTCTGCCGCGTGTCATATCATTTAGCCTGGTCACACCACGAGTCAACTTTCGTACGACCCAAAGCTGCCGGGTTGTCTCTAGCTGTAACTTTATCGTCACCTACGGTGCAATTTAGCAAAAATCAGATTAGTCTGCGCTTATGTTCTGTATAGTGTACAAGGCAGTGACAGTTTGGATCAGTTGGATTGTCGTTTTATTGAGCAGATGAAACGTGGGACCCAGAAAATATAACTATAAAAAAAAAAAAACAAAAAGGAAAAAAATGGGGGCTAAATAGTGTTTTATTATGCAATAAAAGATGTACAATTGCTTCTTTAACAAATTATTGTCACAACTTTTTAGGTTTACAATTACAGAAGCCAACTTTTTGCCCACATAGAATGGACTAATCGAGACAACACTATTACATAAACACCTTACCCATCTGATTTTTCATTACAGAAAAGGAATTTAGCGTAAAAAATAAAATTTTATTACCACAATAATAATGTAATTAAACATCCAAGATAGAATAAAATTGTCTTGATGTTGAATGTCGGTATTGATGTTGTTACTTGAACAAAAACTTTCAATTTCTTTTCTTTAAATGGGTTCTCCTTTTTGCTAATCATGATAATTATAAGCTTCTATAATACCTAATTAGGATTCTTATTATCAGAAAAATGTTTTGACAAATTGTACTTTTATTAATCAGCTATATGCACATTTATGTGTACCTGTGATTTTCTTAAAATTGAGCTTTCAATCCAAGTCTTTAAGTAGATAAGAAAGAAGTAGTTGTCTTAAAGCAAAGACAACTTTAATTCTTTAAAACAAAACAAAACAAAAATTAACTCTCTTCAGCTTCACAATTTTTTAAGTAATTTTGCTTAATTAGGAAGGGAACTTTGGAATGGTGACTCACCCACATCAAATCTTTTTAAGTATCCCAAATTGTATATATTCTCAAATTAATCATCACTAATCGACCCTATACCGAGTCTAATTGAATCGGATTTATTGTAAATCTACCCAGAATTTAACTTCAACTCAAAACAGAAAAATATCTAAACTTTATATTTTTATTGGACTGCCAAAAAACTTATAAACAAGTCTACTTAATTATCAGATAAGTAATTCGCTATTCCATATAATTTCATTTTAGCATATTATTTCAAATGCGTGTGAATACAAAGGAAAAAAAAAAAGAGATAATCCAAATTCTATTACTATATTCGTTCCATAATACTTATTACATTTAAGATAATTATTTATTTTAAAATATTCGTCACGTTTATGGTTTAAAGAGTAATAATTTTTTCTTTTATGTTTATCCTTTATATATGACAAATAATTATCATTTCAATTTAATAATTTTTTTAAAAAAATTAGGATTAAATTAAGAATAATATAGTCAATTTATTCAATAATTTAAATAAATTTAATAATTTTTTTTTATTAACGTAGAAAATTTAAAATACCAAAAATATCATATATGATAGAGATAGTGAGTAGAATTGGAGGGATGACCACTGGAACGAACAACGTGAGAAAATGAGGATAGAGATTCTATTATAACAATGTTAGGACACTTCAGTATGAACTGTTATTTCAGCTGTTTTGAAAGAATTAATGTAATGTCACTGTCCAATGCCTATCATGTCATGTCGGTGTATTTCGAAATTTTATTCAGAATTAAATCCAATAGAATTAAATTTCTTTTATTTTCGTCCCTTACAACTCTGGGAATAAGGCCCATAATGTAATTTTATTTTGTGGTGTTTCGTGAAATTGGAAATAAAATTAATTATATATTTATATAAAGCCTCTTTTTGCCTTACCTTGAAACAAGTAAAACAATTCTTTGCATGAATTTGCCGTCTTGATAGCACCTTTAATTACCTATTTTATATTATTATTATTGGATTTAATTCAAAATTATAAATACAATCTTTTAAAAATATAAAATGGTAATTTTTTTTATTTTGGTGGGGAAAAGGATTTTCATTCCCTTCAAATGTCAGAAAACAAATTCCACTTACTTTATATTGTTACGGACAAGCCAAGAAAAAAAAAATACTAATAAATATTTTTTTTTAAATTGAAATATAGAAATATTGATTCAGCAAAATTTTAGTTTGTCCTTTTAGAAATGTTTTATTCACCTATTAATAAAAAAAAATACAGAATTTTTTTAAGCCTACTTCGAGTCAGCACTACGTACACCATTCCGACCAAATATCTGGCGACGGAAAACAAATATTTTATTATATATATATTATCCAATCTCTAATTTCTAATTAACTAATGCAATCAGTAATTGAAAATAATAAAATAATAACATGGACCGCTAATCCAATGGGCCCGTTAACTTTATTTTTAGTTTTATTTTTAGGAAACTAAACTAGGGTTAAGTTATGGTTTTTGTCCTGTGAATTCAGTGGGTAAAATATCGCGATATATTAATCCACTATATATCACGAGATAATAGAAAAGGTTGTAAAAAATAAAAAATAAAAAAATTTAACTGGCAATAAATTCCCTAGTTCAATAAATTAACACTTGTTTCCTTTAATGTGTCTATTCAACATTTCTTTATTTGTTTCTTTTCTGTTCTGTAGAGAGAGAAAGCTTTGAGAGGGAGAAAGAGAGAGTGTTTGGAGTTTGTGAGATCTGATAGAAACCAACAAAAATAAAAACAAAAATATTTGAATAATAGGAAGAAAGGAGGAAAAGGGTTGCTTTTGTTTTGGAGTTTAGTGATTTTTTAAATTTGGGTTTTTTGAATGGTAAAAAATTGTTGATTGATAGCTTAGCTCCTGCTTAAGTATCTGATCGGCGATTAATGTCTCTCTGTCTGTCTCTGCATGGAAATATACTGTCACGTAGTTCAAAAATTCTGCTTTTTTAAGAAGAAGATATTAGACTGAGCTGTTTCAAGCTCAATATAGGAATTGGGTTCCCTTTGAATTTCATAGAAGGAATTGGAAATTCTTCTTTTCAGGAAATTATTTAATGTTCTCTTTTTCTTCCTTCTTTTTCTGTTTGAGTAAATGGTGAATCTTTGAATTTGATTCATCGTAAAGGAGATTGCAGTTTGCAGAGGGTTTGGAAAGTTCTCCATTTTTGGAAGTGACAGAACAGAGTGAAACAGTTTCTTCTTATTTGCTTAGTTTATTTTATTCAGTGTTAGTTTTTCCTTCACTTGGACAATTATAAAAAAGTTTTCGATTGGTTTTTTTTTTTCCTCAAATTTTTTAGTTTAGATTTTGATTTTCTTTTGTTGTATTTTTAGAGTTCTCTCCGCCGCCACAACCACCACCACCAATTCCGCTGCAATGAAAGAGTTGGAGAAGGGCTTGGATCCGCAGTTATGGCACGCCTGCGCCGGAAGTATGGTACAGATCCCTCCTATTAACTCCAAAGTCTTCTACTTCCCACAAGGCCACGCCGAGCACTCTCAATCGCCTGTGGATTTCTCCTCCTCCCCGCGAATTCCTGCTCTGATCCTTTGCCGTGTTGCCGCCGTCAAATATCTAGCCGATTCAGAAACCGATGAAGTGTACGCGAAGATGAGCTTATTCCCATTACCAAACAACGAGCTTGATTTTGGAGAAGAAATGGGTATTTGCGATAATAATAATGGCAATAACACAGAAAAGCCAGCTTCTTTTGCAAAAACATTAACTCAATCAGATGCTAACAATGGTGGAGGTTTCTCTGTTCCCCGATACTGTGCAGAAACGATATTTCCTCGGCTAGATTATTCCGCGGATCCGCCAGTGCAGACGGTGGTTGCTAAAGATGTGCACGGCGAGGTATGGAAGTTCAGGCATATTTATAGGGGAACACCAAGAAGGCATTTATTGACTACTGGATGGAGTACTTTTGTTAATCAAAAGAAATTAGTAGCTGGAGATTCAATTGTATTTTTAAGAGCAGAAAGCAGCGATCTTTGCGTCGGAATCCGCCGTGCAAAGCGTGGAACTGGTGGAAATGGGCTTGAATCGTCGCCACCGTCTGGTTGGACTAGTACTACCAACGGTAGTTGCATAAACCCATATGGTGGATTTTCTCTGTTCTTAAAAGAAGATGAGAATAAAAGAAATGGAGGAGGATTGTTGAGAGGAAGAGGGAGAGTTAGGGCTGAAGAGGTATTAGAAGCGGCGGCGCTCGCGGCCAACGGACAGCCGTTTGAGGTGGTTTATTATCCAAGAGCAAGTACGCCTGAGTTTTGTGTTAAGGCATCTTCAGTTAGGGCTGCAATGAGAATTCAGTGGTGTTGTGGTATGAGGTTTAAGATGGCGTTTGAAACAGAGGATTCTTCAAGGATCAGTTGGTTTATGGGAACTGTTGCATCTGTTCAAGTTGCTGATCCCATTCGCTGGCCTAATTCTCCTTGGCGGCTTCTTCAGGTTCTACACTTTTCTTTTTGACTTATTATCTATGTTGTACTGTTTAATAGTCTTTATTTGTATGTTAAATACTTAGATATGCATTATTTCGTTTCAAATCTAAACCCTGAGTGTGTTTGTTTGCCTTGAGACTTGTTTAGAAAAATGACAATATTAGTCATAATCAGCTTTTGTAGATTTGTTCAGAAAAATGACAGTATTAGTCTTGTTAGTCTCCAGCTAAACTGTACTATGCACAATCAGCGACTATGAATTTTTTTTAGTAATGCTTGTTAATGTTATCGAGTAGCAGTAATGAGTAAATTTCTTTGAATCAATGGTGGGAACCTTTACTATGCTTAGTTGAAGATTCTGATAAGTTGAAACAAATAACATTATGGCTACCGGACCTGCTCATTCATGTTAAAACGGTAGTATTATACCATATTGATTGACAAGGTCCACATTATCTGAGTGTTTTGATTTGGCAATCTGTACGTTGATTGGTATCTCTTATTCTGTATGCTAACTGACAGAAATTGTAAAAGTTGTTCTTTAATTGTTTAATGAGCTCCATATGGAAACAGATAGGAGAATCTGACACAGCATATTCAATAAATGATGTATAAATTATTATGTCTATAATGTAAGTTGCCAGAAATATATAATCTACAGTTGAACATATAAATTATTTGGAGATTAACTATATGATGCACAAATTTGATGCTTGCTTGATCTATCTGTCATTTTGTTGTTCTTAAATGATTCTTAGATCATCAAAGTTAAAAAACATTAATGCATCTGGTACTTTTAGCATGCAATTTTATAGATTTTATATGGGTAATTATTAATTCAGAATCATTTCGACGTTTAATACAGATTCTACTGTTGTCTCTTTTATTTTTGGTCCTTACATATATCTGCAAATCTTCGTTGCAGGTGACATGGGATGAACCAGATTTACTACAAAATGTAAAACGTGTCAGCCCTTGGTTGGTTGAATTGGTTTCAAATATGCCAGTAATCCACCTATCACCCTTTTCACCGCCAAGAAAGAAGTTGCGGGTCTCACAACACTTCGACTTTCCCCTTGACGGCCAATTACAGTGGCAGTCATTTTCAGGCAACCCCCTTGGGCCTAGCAGCCCCTTGTGTTGTCTATCAGATAACACTCCTGCAGGCATACAGGGAGCCAGGCATGCTCAATTTGGAATATCTTTATCAGATCTCCAACTTAACAACAAACTGCAGTCAGGGATGTTTTTATCCAGTCTCCAGCGTTTCAATTCACATTCTAGAATTTCTGAAAGTTTCGTGAAAGGCCAAACTAACACCAATGAGAATATATCTTGTTTGTTGACAATAGGGAACTCTAACACAAATTCAGATAAATCAGATAATGTGAAGAGGCACCAATTTCTACTATTTGGTCAACCGATACTTACTGAGCAGCAGATTTCTCATAGCTGTTCCGCTGATGCAGTATCACAAGTTATTACTGCGAAAACTTATTCTGATGAAAGTCCAGAAAAGGCAAAAATTCATGATGTTTTAGGATCTGCCCTGGAGAAACAAGCTTCACCAGAAAAAACGGTCAGTACTGGGTTCTCATGGCAGAGTTCTACTGAAACTGGCTTAGATGCTGGTCACTGCAAGGTTTTCTTGGAATCAGAGGATGTGGGTCGGACCCTTGACCTATCTGTTTTCAGTTCGTATGAAGAGCTGCACAGTAAGCTGGCCAACATGTTTGGAATAGAAAGATCAGAGATATTGAGCCATGTACTCTACCGAGATGCAAAAGGTGCTGTTAAACAGACTGGAGACGAACCATTCAGGTACGATCATGAATGAAAAACAGAAAAGTTATTTACTCATCTGTTATCTTTTTCTCTTGCACATTTTAGTAGCTTGATTTTGTAAATTAAAAATCAACAGCTAAACTTTAGATTATAGATTGCAGCTGGCTTCATTACTGCTATGTTTATTTTGACTAAACCTTTCTTTTCACTCTTGTTGGCAATGCAGTGTCTTCACAAAAACTGCAAGAAGATTGACAATTCTGATGAATCCAGCTGGCAGTGACAACATTAGAAGGTAAGCCTAACGAAAAAAATAAAAAAAGAAAAGAAAGGATTTCCACTTTCTGGGAGGAAATGAACATGTGAGAAACAAAAATAAAACCAAACTTGGTTCTTCTTTCTTCTTTTTTCTCTTTTTGTCTATTGATATTTTTGGAACTGTTGCATTTGGAAGTCAAACTTCATAATTTTCACTTATCAAGGTCTATAATTATAATCTTTCTTGCAGGCCATGGGTCACTGGGATGCGAAGCGCCGAAAATGGTCTAGAGGCTTCAAATAAGACTGGTCCCTTGAGCATATTTGCATAATATAATGTGGGATATGAAAGTAGATGCCAAAGAGCATAAATGAATGTTGGAAGAGTTCCCTGTTCTTGGATGTTATATAGTTAGGAGAAACAGTATATAAACTCCAATCCTTTGTCAAAGGCTAGTCTTTAAATGTGTTCTTATTTAGTATGTGTGTTCTGAATATTTCTATGGCGAAGTTTTTCTTCTGGTTGCATAAATGGATGTTTATCTTGTGTTTCTATATATAACTAGTGTGAGAACAAATGTGTATTGCATTATTGAGATTGGTAAGTCATGAGCTAGAGATGACACATGCATGCATTTTCTTGTTATTTCTATATTATTATTATTTTTTTTTTTTTTTGACAAAAATGCTTTAGTTTAAAACTAGTTCAATTAATTGTAAGAAATAAATAAAGCGTAAAATAAAGATTTTTTAAATAGGCTATAATAAATAAAATAATATCACATCAATAAAGTGAAATTAGTAAGAGAAAAAAAGAAAAGATGAATGGTATTTTTGGGAAAGAACCCCTAATTTGCTGTGTTTTGATTCTCACTTACTCATTACTTGCTGCATTTCACAATATAAACGTTTTAGGCTTTATAGGCAGATCATTTAACTTTCACCTTGGAACATGACTTGTTTGCAGATTCTGGTACAGTGTTCTTTTACGTGGCATTGCTAATTTGACTTGTACTTACAAAGCATTTGTTAGTCTTGTCTTCTTGACCTCTTCTTTTTTCTTTATTATTATTATAATAACAATTATTTCCTACTCCCATTTCAAACAAAAGAAAGCCTCGACATATTTACTAGTAATTAATTAGATTAAATAACTAATTAGTGTGCTTCTGTAAGCAATAATCCATTGATAAAAAAATAAGTTGGGAGTGAGTAGTAAGCCTATCTCAAGCTTGGGATCTGCAAATATCCTGAAAACATGACTAGTGTTTGACCGTTCCTGGGTCTGGTCTGGTCTGCTCTATCCAATCTTATTTAATTTTTATATTTGTAGACATTATATTAATATTCACTCATCCCTATTTTTATTATTATTTATCTTTAATTGAAATTATATGGTGCGACCAGAATTTAGTATTATTTCAATAAATAAATTATTTTTTCTCATTTATAAATATAAGTCATTTAAAACTATTACATAACCATTAAGAAAGCAATTATTTTCCTAAATAATAAAAAAAATATTTACTAATTTGGCTAAGTCATCCTTCAAACAATTATAAAAATAAATATTATATTTAATATAAATATGGGTAAAATTGGAATAACATCACGAAGTATTCCTTTAATATTTTTTAAAATGACTAATATTCGAGGATAAATTCCCTTTTATTATTATTATTATTTTAAGACCAAGAAATCCAACTTTTTCACGGGTAGAGTGGCATAGGTTAGAGACCACAAATATTTACAAAATGTCAAACAATATGTGAGTACAAAAAGAACAAAGTTAATTTATTAAGGTTAAATGAAGAAGCACACGTGCAAGTGGGAACCCATGCCCAACTACAACGCCCACGTGAGGTCCCACTTGTGTCGCCGTTTCGGTGCCCGGGCTTTTGGTCTTTGGTCCGCTCTCTTGGACTTTGGATTTGACTCCACCTTTACCCACTTGCTTTCCCTTTTTGCTACCCACTCACTTCTATGTTTTTCCCTTTCTTCTTTCTTTCTTTTTTTTTTTTTTCTTCTAAAACCAAACTTTGCCCAACCTTTTCCTCTTTTAACTCATGTACGGTTACTTCAAATAACTTTTAACGTTTTAATTAAATATTTTTTATAGTATTTAAAAATATAAAATTTTAAATTAATTTTTAAAAATTAAGATATCATTTTATGAAAAGTTAATCCATATAATATTTAATTTTTAATATTTCATGAAAAGTTATTTAAACATCTAATAGCTGAATGCTACTAAAATAGTTAATAACTATCAAAACAGTTAATTTTATCAGATAAATTTTTGTTATTGCAACACATGAGCTTCGAGCAGTTGATCTCCATTACTATTAGTACAAATATTTAATCAATTTTTTAATTTAAATTACTATTTAGTCACTCATAACATGGTAAAATTTGTAAATCATAATATTTAATTTAAAATTGAGTTGTTGTATTTTATTGTCGTCGATTATTTTTTCTATTAAATTGTAATGAAATGTGAATTTTACCTTTGTCAAAATTAATATTTTTGCATGCTGCCATGAAATCATACTCAAAATTTTTTCTTTTATCATAGATGTCAATAGTCTAAATTTATAAATAAAAATTCATTTATAATAAAGTTCTTTCTTTGATAAAGGGAAAATTGTAAAAAAAAAAATATATTTTGTTTGACCTTTTTAATTGACTAACAACAAAATTAATAAAAGGACTATTATTAAGTTGAATAACAACAAAGTGGAGACACTATTTTATTGATTTTACGTTTTTCAAAGAAGAAACGCACAAAACTCAAACATTGTTGGCCATTTAAAATGAAGTGGTAATATTGTCAATAATGTGGAAATGAGGGCTAAATGGGTGAAATCAAGGGAAAAACATCTACCAAAGCACCTTGTATTCAATTTTCTTTGTGTTTTTCAGTTCCAAACCCTTAAAATATGGGATTGGTTTTTCTTTCAATGGGATTTATGGGATTAACATTTTACCATTTCTATATCAAATCCCATGAATTAATTTTCATTAAGAAAATAAATCATTTTTTTACTTTATTTCGAAAATTTTGATTAAGACACGACATTCTTTTTTATCTTCTCTTCTATTTGTTTTTTCTTTTATTTATTTACTATGTCTATTTTATAATATTTATTACGTTTAAAATTTACGTTTTTCAAGAAAACCATTAAATTATTGAGTATATGACTATATTATGCTTAGTTCAGTACAAATTTTCTGAAAAATAATGAAATTGAAGTGATAATTACTTGTCATATATAAAGGATAAATATGAAAAAATATTTATTATTCTTTGAAACTATAAATTCGATAAATATTTTAAAATAAAATATTTTCTCAAATGCGATAAGTATTATGAAACGGAAGTACTAACATACTAATTAATTTGATATAAAAGGAATAAAAAATTTTACAGGAATAATTCAATTTTTTATTTTAGGTTACTAATAAAGAGCTCTTAAATGATTTTAAGAGTAATACTTTAGACCTATCACCAAATTTCAGAAATATTAAGTATGAAAATTAAAAAAAAAAAAAAATGCATTGAAGGGCTAAGAAAATTAGCATAGAGTGCTGAATCCAACAAGGAGCAGTGAATGGCTTTTAAAAGTTTGAGGAGTTGGGACAAAACAAAAGGAAATTATGGTACTGTTGCTCACACAGGATCCAAGAATTCCTAATGGATAATAATTCAACCAAACATGTAACCTAATTACATTATAAAATGTTCTGTTAAGCTGGCAATACACATTCTTTCAACAATTCAAACACCTCATTTCATTAATAAAACAAATTAAATTAAATTAGTACTGTGTTTTAAATATTTGTCACATTTTTTTATTTGACAAATAATAAATTATTTTTTTCCATTTTTATCATTTATATATAATCAACTGTGATTGTTTTAATTCTTGAATAATTTATGGTAATTTAGATAAATTAAGAGTATTCTTAATAACTTATTATAACTTAAATAAATGAATAATTTTTTTAAAGAAAGTGAAATGCCATATGCCACAAGTATTTGAAAATAGAGAATAACTCAATGATACATACTATGCACTTTTTTTAAATTAAATTTACTAAGAGGGAGTTCAAATAAAAAAATAAAATTATAAAAAGTTTGAGAAGCTCTGTATTCATTATGAAACAAATAAAATTCAGACATGAAGACAAAATATTTAAAAGATGAGTTTAATACATCAACAATCAAATTTTAAATTTAGTGAAAATATTAAAATAATTATAAACAAACAATAAACCAACATTTAAAATTAGTTTTGAATAAATAATAATAATAATAATGTCTTAAAAAAATAATTTAATTATTTAATTATTGTCTTAAGAAATAATTATTTTCTTGCTTTTTATCTTTTTTGCCTTTGACCGGTAGTTACTTAAGCCTGATTGTGAGCTGGGGAAACAAATTCTTAAACGATAAACGACACAGATTTGATAACGTGGCCCCCTACACCCGTTCGTGCGGGTGGACCCCATGAGGCATTTTCTTTGCGTTTTTTATAAAATTAGAACTAAAATCTAAAAAGTTAGGTTCACCGAGCGGTTACGTCTAAGATGTGAAAGAGCAAACCACTATATTACGTGTGGTGCTATTACTTTCTTCGGTCTACCCAGCTAATGGCCGTCACTCATGATTTTATATCCGTCCTAACAGCTGGTTGATACCAATCTGGTAACCCTGGTGAATAAACCACGATATATAGGCATGAGATTTTTAATTTCTCAAGAGAAAATTAAAATCTCGAACTTTTTCTACAGTACTGGAATTGCTACGTTCTATCCAATTTTATCATATTTATCTGTTCATTATTCTTTTAAATGACAAAACGGGGCTGAATGCATAAGTTCTCTTTTAAATATATATGTTTATTTTGATTTATTAAATATTATATATATATATATATATTAAACACTTTAATTTACGAAATTATTTTATTAAACACTCTGATTTTTAAAATTAAATTAATTAAATAATTATTAAATAGTTAAAAAATATCAAAATTATTATTAAAAAATTATGTTAACTATCACATAAAATTAATATTTTGAATATAAAAATTAAAAATTCTAAAAATTGTGGGCATTAGTACGAAAATGTGTGCCATGTTATGAAATTTATAATTTCTCCGACTCAAAAGATAATTTATTTTTTATTTTTATACAAATTAAAAAATAATCTATTTTCTATTTTTATACAAATTAAGAAAGTAGCAATTATTATAGTTAAATGATAATTTTATTTGTATAATTTTTCTATTATGCTCATCTTAAATAACACATGAGCAATTATTATATTGAAACAATAAGTAAGAATTAATAAAGATTATTAAAAATAAGATAAATTTAATAAAAATATAATAGACAATTTAAGGATTAACTATAATGCAAAAAAGAAAAGTGAATTATATTTTGAGACAAACTAAAAAAGAAAAATAAACTATATTTTTAAGACGGAAGAATAAGTTTCAATACACAATAGGTTATTTATAAAGTTTATGGTACTACAATGTTAACATTTACAAAGTTGAGGTTATAATTTATATATCTGGCCCAAAATAATGCCTCATGCATAAATTTAAATCTATACTTTCTCAATTATCTTAGTGGCCTCCTAAATTTTATGTGGATCCATCTTAATTTTGCAATTTCACGATTAATAATAACTATACTCCTCATAAAAAATCACTTGTGCAAGTATAATATGATCATGATTCAACTTCCAAGAAGTTATTTCATTTTGGTTGAAGCGTATAATTATTATTGAAACATGAAAGTGCATAATTATGATTGATCATGTAAAATTTAAGGAACCACAAGAAAAATCGATTAAAGTTTAAGATCAAATTTATGTATTAGCTAATAAAATGTGCTTTATGTAAAAAAAAATTATGGCATCCTAAACTTTGCAAGAGATCTGTTATACTCCAAAAGTTATGAATTTTACAATATTATAAATGTTTCTACTCTGATAATAATAGTTTGTTAGCATTTTTAGCTTTATATGTAAAATATTAATTTGATATATGGTTACAGTAACTTTTTAAATAATAATTTTTAATTTTTCAATTATTGATTAAGTGACTAATCAATCAAATTTTATAAATTTAAATATTTAATAATTATAAATTGAAGTGTTTAATAATTAAAAATAAAAATTAAATGTATCATAAAATATTTAGCCATTCATTATGGATTAGAAAGCTCTAAATATTTTAATTTTAACTTGTTAGTTTTCTAATGTTAGAAGTATCTTCACTTTCTAATGTTAGTTTTATATATTTAATTTTATATGAGATAAATTGAATTGCTTGAACCGTTTACTTCTATGCAGGAAGGTCAAAAATGGATTATGATTTTTCGCTGTGGGATTGAGGCATTGGCATTTGGCAGAATAAAAAATCAGAGTTAGGGGTCCAAAAAGATTATTAGAACTTAAAGGAGCAAAATAAAAAATTATTATTTTAAGGGATAGAATTAAAAACTTTTACAATTTTAGAGGATAAAACTTAAAAAAAAAAAGTTTAATTGGAGCGAACTAATATATTGACGTTTAATGTTAACAGATAATTTTATGAGATAAACTATTCAATAAATTAAATTAAATATTAAAATCGTAAATTAAATTATTAATTTACATATTCAATATTTTTCAATGATGAAAGCAAAATTAAAGTGCACATAAAATCTCATCTTGCTAATAAAAATCCTTGTCAAATTCCCATCGTCTTTCTTCAATTTCAAGGTTTAAAAAAAGAAAAAAAGATTACAATAACGCTATATATATTAGTCATTAAATTATTTAAATTCTAATGCAATCACCATATTTATTTATTTATTTAGTTTTGGATACAGGTTTAATTTTTCCGCTCAACGTTTTCTAAAATATTTATTTATAAAATAAAAATATTTTATATTAGAAAATTACTTTTACACTATGAAAAATTACTTAAAAATAATTGAACTATTTAAGAATTTGACAAGGATTTTAACTATAGAGCAAATCAATTAAAAATAATTTTTTATTAAAATGGTAATACTTTTAACTGTTTCACCGGTAGGAAAAAAATGTAATAATTTTTTGAAACTCTCTGTTTTAATTGGTTTAGGTGAATCATAAATTGAATTTAAACACACCCTTACTCATGATGTCATACCACGATAATCCAATGGATAAATTAGATTGTCAAATACGAGAATGACATGTTGGATGATATTCTCTATTGGCGTAATGCTCTCTTTTGTCTCGGTGTCGGTCCGAGGATCCAAGCCCTAGTGAGCTAGGATTTCGGCATCATACTCTATCATGAGGTGGTGTCGTCTCCATATGGAATGCGCTCTCTGGATACTATAAGGCCAAAGGCCTATGGTTTGCATCTCTCTGCAGATGAAAGTTTTGGTATAGGCAATTCTATGTTGCCTGAGATGTCCAAGGGCTTTGAGCTCATATTCAGATATGTGAGACCATTATGTATATGACAAGTTAAACTCCTATAATCGGATAATATGCTAAGACTCTCAAAAGATGTATGGTTGACCTAGATTATAAGTTAAATCTAAACGACACACAAGTGTCCTCCTTTCACTATGTGAACAATATTAACTAGATCATCAATTTTACTAATGTAAGAAAAAGATATATAACATAAACCTAACTTTAGGCAAATATACACACATTTGTGGATATATATAGTAGTTAGCGTAGAAAACGACTTGTTACATCTCAGCATCAGAAACATGCAGTAAGGGACAGCAAAATGAAACTACTAGCTTTTAGTAAAGAGATTGTTTTCCTAGATAAAAGAAGATCCACAAGGACATACTAAAATGATGATAATAATGTCATTTTCTTATTCTTGCTAGACAAATGACAAGAGAGTGCATGTGTGATGTGATTAGGCTTCTCAGAAATAAAAAGACCACAAGCAATTTCTAAAAGAGTGAGAGAGCATAGTATAGTAGGTGGGAAATGTCCATAAGGTCATCATAGATTATTGCATTATACAAGAATTATTGGTAATTTGTCATGTCATATCAATGGACATAAGGGTTTGCCTTTATTTGTTCATTTTCCATTTGCCTCTTTCCCCTTCTCCTTCGAAGATACCACTTGATCGAAACAACTCAAAACATTGCCTAACACAACCATAGTTTTACACAAACCATCAGAAACCTCCTGAGAAACAAGAGAAAGCTATCTCTTACATAATTCATCAATAAAAAACTAAAATAAAAGGGGAAGGATGTCACTGACGTTCTCATTCTTCATCGAAAGTCAAGCAAGCAAATAAGAATATCATCAAATTTTCAAAAACACGATCTAAAGCAGCATATAGCTACAGTTCTCAGTGGATAACAGATTCCGTGTAACCACCATTGCTAAAAGGGATGTTTTAACGGCAAAAACCACCAAAAAAATCCCTAATGGGATGCCTTGACACATTATTAGGCATCCAATCAAGTTGGAGGGAGAACTATTCAATTTTCTAGACTGCATGAAGAAACAAGTGGAAATAGGAAAAGGGAAAAAACAAAATGTGCATAGCTATTGGGATTAGTCAAATACACCATAATTGAAACACTAAATTTCACTTTTTTTCGTGATAAAATAAATGATATTTCGACAATAGTCCCATGTGAGTATGACACCAGTAACAGACCGGCAATGACAGCCAACCTTACCCCGTAAAAATCCCTTTTTATCTCGTCCCACCCACCCATACACCAGGTGTGGGTAAGTTTTAAGAAGGAAACAAACAAACCTATGAACCCCTGTTGTCAAGCTCGGTGAATATACAGGACAACTACCACTACAAAAAAAGTGATAATATACAGGATAACTACACGATATGTAAGATAAAAAATACAAATAATCAATTTTTCTACGCTCCACACTTAGAGAAAAAAGATATAAATTTAAATTAAATATTATATTATCAAGAATTGAATATAAAACTTCACCCTTGCCACTAGACTAGGGATCATTTGCACAACGCTCCTCAGATTTACGATAATTAATTCATAAAATGTTTTAATCCACCCAGTACTTTAGTCATTTTATAAAATTATCAAAATTTTACCTTAGATGCTTAAACCGTAAAATATAATATATTGGTCAATGAATTATTACAGTACAAAACACTTTAATTTCTCAAAATGTTATACTTCTGAATTTAGTTTGTAACCAAGTTTTTGTTTCGAAAATAACTTTCAATTCTTTTTCTTTGGATTTTCTAACGTTTGAAGCGTTCAAGAAAACCAAGCAATTAATAAATTTTGCCATAAATAAATATTTATTAATCTATCAATCATTTATAGTGGCCCCCATCAATTACCACTAAATTCATAGATTTTATCATTATGCAACAATGTACAAAAAAAAATCTTTAAGGATGCACATATAATACACATTAGCATTTTAGATTTAGGGCAAAGCATATAAGAAGTTCAGTTCAGTTCAGTTCAGTAAAGAGGGTGGTTTTAGTGTAACATTGAAGTTACTCCAATTATAACCTGGAGGTCATGGGTTGGAGCCATACAAATCAAAAAAAAAAAAAAAAAAAAAAAAAAAAAAAAAAAAAAAAAACATAAAAGTTTTGGAAAG